>CAUDMG010001177.1:892500-907500 GCA_958450375.1 Homarus gammarus
AGGCGATCCATACATGCCTCTAACAATTGAATCATTTATTACTTTAATTAAGACGATCTGATCCTTAATAGTTGTACTGTAGACTATCCGAACCTTCATTAGTGTATAGACGACAAAGGATAATCGATTGCAGTAAATAATTGCATTTTTCCGTCAACCACAAAGGATTTAACACCACAATCCTCTACTATAGACGATATAATCCTCTGTATGTATAGATTATATAAACCCTACTATAGATGATTTAACTCTTTATTGGCCAATTATCGATAATATTGAGGCGGGTTTCATCTTTCTGCTGGGGCGGAGGTCGGTGTTGTGTACGTTAACGTGTCTGTCAGTTCGTCACACACACGTAAACTCGGATACAATAATAATAATAATATTCTCTTACGGGTGACTTAACCTTAAAATTATAAATGATTTAATTCCACATCGTAAACGACTCCACTTACTATCATAGACGATATAACCTAAACTATAGACGATTTAAGCCTCCGTTGGTTTACTATTGGCAATTTAACTTACCGCTGCTCTTTTTTTTTTTACAGACGATTTGATCCTCAGTTATAGGTGATTTAACCCTCTAATACGATAAACTGCGAGTGTTTTATCCCCAATTTCACCGACTGTGGGGCATTTACCGCGTGGGAGAGACGAACCTAAACCCAGTCTTGAAAATGCTGATCAACTCCACTAATTTGACGCCACCTCTGCTCTCACGGTTGGAGTCGACCAATCAGGGGCTATTTAGAGGTCGTTCTGTTACTACGACCAATCAACGACCACCTCCGATATCACTATGGGAATTCGACCAATCAATGGGCCACTTTTGATCCCGCAAGCTAATAATTTGGCCAATCAACAGCGTGTATCTCGTGGAGTGGAAAAGGGGACGGGGATGATGAGGGTAGTGGGGTAGGGGGAGGGGGAGGGGGAGGGGGGTAGGGGTTGAGGGGGATGGGGGTAGGGGTTGAGGGGGAGGGGGGTAGGGGTAGGGGTTGAGGGGGAGGGGGAAGGGGGTAGGGGTTGAGGGGGTGGGGGGTAGGGGTTGAGGGGATGGGGGTCAATATTAAAAAATAAAATATCTCTTTTCTCTCTCTCTCTCTCTACTTTTCTCTCCCTCTTCTCTCTCTCTTCTCTCTCTCTCTTCTCTCTCTTTATTCTCTCACTTTCTTTCCGTGTCTTTCAGTATCTCATTCTTGTAAACAAAATGATCCACGTGTAAATAGTCTACATATTTACAAGAATTTTTGTTTTTACTAAATTTACGAAGTTTGGCAACGTTGGTAATTTACATTTTGGGGAAAAACTGTAAAATTGGTTCCGGTGAAATGTGGACATACCTGTACCTGGTTTAGATAAGAGGAAGAGGAGGAGGAAGGAGGGAAGAGGAAGAGGTGGAGGTGGAAGAGGAGGAGGTGGAGGTGGAAGAGGAAGAAGAGGAATATTTACAGAAAGGTGATGCAGAATTGGTTATAAGATATGTTACTTAGTCAGTCCACACACACACACACACACACACACACGCAAGCACACACACGCACACACACACCTCTACTGGCCAGGGTAATTTCTCCTCAAGGCATCTTCAGGTGACGGCCAGGTAAAAGAGATGACACCTTGATTACTTGCAACTCACCTGGAGGGAATGGAGGGGGGGGGAGAGGGGGGGCCTTACCATGTTTTATTTCCACCTTCTCTCTCACTTTTCTCCCTCACTCCCCATCTCTCCCTCACTCCCCATCTCTCCCTCACTCCCCATCTCTCCCTCACTCCCCATCTCTCCCTCACTCCCCATCTCTCCCTCACTCCTCATCTCTCCCTCACTCCCCATCTCTCCCTCACTCCCCATCTCTCCCTCACTTCTTTCTTCCTCTCCCTCAGTCACATCTTTGTCCTCCTCTTTTTCCTCATTCCTCTCTTTCTCTTCCTCATTCTTTTCTCCTCCTCCTCCTCCTCACATACTCTCCCCCCTGACTCCTCCTTCTCCCCATCACCCCTTCTCTCACCACCCTACTTCCCCATCGTCTTCCCATCCTCCCCTTCAAGCGTCTCTTTCACCCCCAAATAGGGAAGCTAACAAGCCAGCGACGTGCGCCATTAAATCTCGTTGGGTAACACCTATAGGGAATGGTCAGCTGTACATCACCTGGACATCAGCTGATCGACCAAAACAAAAACACCTGAATTTGCGACCATTTCACTTCGTCTCGATGGTTAAGAGGCGTGTGTTGTGTAGTGAATGGCTCTCTCTCTCTCTCTCTCTCTCTCTCTCTCTCTCTCTCTCTCTCTCTCTCTCTCTCTCTCAAACACAATATAGATAGAGGAATGAAAATATTATATAACTTTTGCTAAAAAAATCATAAAACCCCCACAGTTTGTATCATATCCAAGTTTTCTCGCCAAAATTAATCACAAAAAACAAAAAGGCTTCGATACATTTTCATATTACTCAGCCAATCAGTCGTGACGTCATCAGAAGACCTTGGGCTATATAAACTAGTCCCTTCAGATGTATATTAATTAAAACTATTAATAACTTTTCTTTGCTTGCTAACTTTCATTTTAATTTCCACTTGACCACTTCCTCGACAGATATTGCAATATAAAGTTGAAGAATATTAATTTTCAGATGTTACTTCCACACGTCCATATTCCTTCCCCTCCTTCCTTCCTTCCCCTCCCTCCTTCCTTCCCCTCCTTCCTTCCCCTCACACCTCTCCCCTTCTCCCCCACCTATCTCAAAAGCCCCCCTCCACCTCGGGATGTCTCTCTGTCTTTGTCTGTCTGTCTCTCTACTGTGTCTTCCTAGGTAAGGTCTCTCTCTCTCTCTCTCTCTCTCTCTCTCTCTCTCTCTCTCTCTCTCTCTCTCTCCATCCATTCATCAATCTCTGCCTCTCCTCTCAGCCTCAAGTACCACTGATAGCTGAAGTGGTAGTCAGAAGTCATGCATTAATAAAGTATCTGATTAACATCCTCTTAGGGGTGGGGTGAGGGGTGAGGGAGGGGTGGGGAGGGGTGAGGGAGGGGTGGGGGGAGGGGAAGGGGGGTGGGGGGAGGGGAAAGGGGGGGTTTCTTGATCATGGTTGTTGTTCCTGTACACGGCTGGCTAAACATAACCCCTCAGTCCCATCACCCCATCACCCCATCATCCCATCACCCCGTCTCCCCATCACCCCATCTCACAGTTGGGAGTTTATATAAAAGGGTACTGCAGTTAAGAGTGTCTGTGGCCTGGTGTGTGTGTGTGTGTGTGTGCGTGTGCGTGTGCGTGTGTGTCTGTGTGTGTGTACTACTCACGATCTCTGTACTGTTGTGAACAAAATTCGTTGGACACTTTTGGTAACACCTAGTTAGTCCCTGCAGCTTATTTCACCCTGATGATTAAACCCCCTAACTTACCCTACCCTACCCTACCCTGCCCTACCCTGACCTGCCCTACCCTGCCCTGCCCTACCCTACCCTACCCTACCCTACCCTACCCTGACCTACCCTACCCTACCCTACCCTACCCTACCACCAACACACACGAGCGATAAACTACCCACATAACCAAGCCATTAAGTAACTCCCTGCAGATGTTCTCAAGTGTCGAAGGAATAATGAACACAACTGTACGGTGCTTAATAAGTTAAACGTAAATTGGCAATCCTTCAAAGACTTACGAGGTAGTTAACTATAACACGACAGCTAGTTCCTCCCCCCCCCCCCCCCCCGGTCGCTGTTTGATTCTGTTGTCACGTTAACTACCCAACCAACCAACCACCCCCACTGTTTTTCAATGATTCGTACGAGAATTAATTTTCCTCTTAATTTGAGATAAGAGAGTTTCAATTAAGTTTCAAAAGTTCCGAAGTTATTCTCCTCTTAGTGTTATGAGAACGTAGCTACTTGAGTCACTTATAAATTGTATGATACGGAGATGTATGAGGCAAACATTCATACATTAATTTATTGGTTTACGATGAGTGAATTAAAAGAAATGTATTAAGTACAACACAAACACAGCACAGCACAGCACAGCACACGGGTGGTCGGAGAGTTGGATCGTGTTTACAGGACAAAAACTCACCGGACGAAAACTCACTTAACCTAACCTAACCTAACCTGAGAGAGAGAGAGAGAGAGAGAGAGAGAGAGAGAGAGAGAGAGATGAACCCCAGACAGACGAGGCCGGGGGCTATGTTTTGGTCATCAGCTGTGACAGTACAGGTGACAGGAGGGAAGGACAGGGGTGGCTGTCACAACACGTCTAGACATGTTACAACTTGTCTCCTAACCCCCCCCCCCTACCCACCGAGGCGCTGTCCATTGTAGTAACTGTGAACTGGTGAGTGGTATAACGTCTGGTGGTGGTAGTGGTAGTAGTTGTGGTAGTTGTTTACAAACCTTAAAACAAAAATAGGTTTTATGTTGACTTTAAACTCTATTGGAGAGGTTCTTAAAGTATTTATTTGTTTTAGGTTAGTTTAGGAAGTTAAAACTTAATATTATATGAATTTTAGGTCACACACACACACACACACACACACACACACACACACACACACACACACACACACACACACACACATACATACACAGGCTTCTAAAACAGTATTGTGCCAAAGATGAACTAACGCCTTATATTTAACATGACCTCAATGAGACCTTAGACAGAGGTAGTTCTATTGCCTCTGCTCTTATTATTATCATTATTATCATATTCTTTATTCGTCTTTCTTGGTCATTCTTACTATTTATTGGTGTTATCCTATTTTATTCTTTCTGCATATTTTTGTTTGTCTCTGTAGCCTCGTGTGTGTGTGTGTGTGTGTGTGTGTGTGTGTGTGTGTGTGTGTGTGTGTGTGTGTGTGTGGACTTTTTGGCGAAATTTTCCTTTATTTAAAACAGATAATGACATTTCCATCCATTAAGGAGACGACCAAACAAATTTCCCTCTATAGATGACAAAAGACGGGCGAAAGTTCGTCTGGCGCAACTTTGAAAAGCTTGTTAATGAGCTTTTAAAAATCCACTATGTAATTATCATGAAGGAACGCCAGTGTAGGCAGGAGGTGAAGTGTCCATAATGCCAGTACTGGAAAAGAGTGAGGAAAACCTTACGTCTGGCGATTGTAAGAGGAAACGCCAGGCTTAGGTGTTTTGCCTGTGCTGGTGATAGTTAGTAGCAAGAGCCTTTACGATTTCCGCCGGTTCATGAGGCCCCTTTTCGCGCCAAAACTCGTCAGCTGGGAACAGACTGGCGGGAAAGTTGCAACTGTATAATGTAAACAGTAGGATGAGTTTGTTTACAAAGCAGCGAGTGAGATGAATGAACCGCTACCATACTGTACAACACCCCCCTCCTCCTACTCCTACCAGGACCCACACGGATTCGGCGTCTCAAGGATTCGGTGTTTCAAGGATTCGGTGTTTCAAGGATTCGGTGTTTCAAGGATTCGGTGTTCCAAGGATTCGGTGTCTCAAGGATTCGGTGTCTCAAGGATTCGGTGTTCCAAGGATTCGGTGTTTCAAGGATTCGGTGTCTCAAGGATTCGGTGTTTCAAGGATTCGGTGTTCCAAGGATTCGGTGTCTCAAGGATTCGGTGTCTCAAGGATTCGGTGTCTCGAGGGAGTGAATTTCTTTACCCCTCTTATTGGTTAAAGTCAAAAGAGAGTAACAGAAAATTAATAAAGGAACGAAAATGATAAAATAATAATATTTTCGCCGTTGATACCTCAGACAGACAGACAGACACAGACAGACACAGACGTTTCATTCTCTCAGCCGATCAGATTCAGCTAATGAAGTACAAACATATGGAGAGGATGGAAGTAAAAGATAAAGAAACTGTAATACAAAAGTTGATGATGGGAAGGAGAGAGAGAGAGAGAGAGAGAGAGAGAGAGAGAGCGTGACGTGGAGGTGTGTGTGTGTAATAATAATAATAATAATAAACGGTTTATTAATAGAGTTGCAGCCGGTGGGTGAAAATATATAAACTTACATATGATTTAGACATAATGATATGCCTTCTATACATTTACAGGGCTGTACAGTGTGTGTGTGTGTTACAAGAGGTCTTCAGGTTAATTAATTGCAGGTATATAATGGAATCAATCTATATTTTCTCATCTTGAAGCAAATATGATTGGTTCCCCAGCGCTGAGAGAGAGAGAGAGAGAGAGAGAGAGAGAGAGAGAGAGAGAGAGAGAGAGAGAGACTGGAATCAAGGAATTGCTAGGAAATTTACCTCTGGTTTCTTCCAAATTCACTCACCTGAATGGGAATATCTTGGAATGAACATGGAATTTAGCTTTGGATAAATAGGAATATCATTTGGGAGGTTTAAAAGAGAATTAAGTTAGAATAGGTAGGTTGGAATAAGTAGGTTGGAATATAGATAAGCTGGAATCGTCAAGTTTGTAATGAAGGGAAACTGGAATGTCGACATTTGGAATGTAATGAAGTTGGAATCATGATAGAAAGTAGCCAGCGCGAACTATAGGAATCACACACACACACACACACACACACCGTCAAACACAGGGTCGATCCATCAGCTTGTTAATGTTAGCGTCGCGCATGGCCAAGTTATCACACAAGGAAGCTCTGTCTTTACCCCTGAGGTTTGTGCTGTCTCTGTCTGTCTGTCTCTCTCTTTCTTTATCTTTCTTTCTTTTTTCATGTATATTTGTCTGTCTGTTTGGCTGCCTGATTTTCTCTCTCTCTCTCTCTCTCTCTCTCCAGGTCGTCTCCTCACCACACGTCCGCCTCTCACTTAACAATAATGGTTTCCGATCATCATCTTCTTCACGACCGATTACCCAATTGTCTTTATCATGGAACATAAGATCCATCCTCGGGTGTGCTGCCTCGGGTCACTCCCTCGGTGATGTATGGCTCAAGTTGGTCGAATTTTACTCATTAAATCAACGTACGTGTGTGTGTGTGTGTGTGTGTGTGTGTGTGTGTGTGTGTGTGTGTGTGTGTGCTCTGATGGGTAGTTTCATTAGTGGAGAGAGAGAGACCTGGCACTGAACTTGTATTATATATTACATCAACTGAACATGTATCTTCTCTCTCTTCACCAGGAGACACAATGGTCCCGACGGAAGAAGATCGCTCACTATCCAGCGCTCTTGTAGCCCCAGACTCCTCCCCTTCTTCTTCTTCTTCTCCAATCACAGGAGGCCTTCTTGGATATGAGTCAGTTGGCCCCACCCCTCATTCCCCTAACTCCTCAAGCCCCGCCTCCAACTCCTCAAGCCCTGCCCATAATTCTGGGAGCTCCAGTCATGATTCATTAAGCTCCACCCATAAGCCAGTAATCTCCACCCCTTTATCCTTAAGCTCTACCCATATACTAGTAAACTCCACCTCTTTATCCTTAAGTTCCAGCTATACACCAATAAGTTCCACCCCCCTGCCCCTAAGCTCCACCCCGCATCCTTCAAGCTCATATGATCCCACCCTACAGGTCATAAACTCCGTCTCCAATCCTAATCCTAACCATGAACCCCTAATTCCAGCTCCCAATTCCACTACCTTAATCCTTCAGCCATTAAACTCCTCCCCCAGTTCCTCTGACTCCACCCCTGAGTCACTTAACTCCTCCCCCAGTTCTCTTGACTCCACCCCTGAGTCAGTAAACTCTACAGCAGGTATGTTTAACCCCCCCAACGTCTTGCTCTCTACCCCGGAGCTGGTCACCACCACCCACCTGCCCACCTTCAGGACGTCGGCGTCATCCTCTCCTGATGACCCCAGTGAAGTAATCCAAGATGGGAACTCGACAGCCAGAACCCAAGACCTTGAGAGAGAACCCCAAGAACCTCTCACCTCAGACAAGAACGCGACCTCCAGAATCCAGGAGAGTATCCTCGACTCAGCCACCAGGACCCCAGATCTCGACAGGGGAGGATCTCAAGCCTCCCTCAGCCCAGTCATGAACCTCACATCAACCACACCTCCGTCAGGTAGCAAAAGGCGACAGAGTGAACCGAACCTCAAGGGAACGACATCATCCCCCAGGGTCCTCGTCAGTACCACACCAAGAGCGAGAAACAGTTCTAAGATTCATCCCTCTAAACGAAAACCCTCCCTGAAGTTCTCAAGGAGTATGACGCAGAGGTCAGCGCCATCTGACATCCAAAACACGGACCCCCAAGTGGACTCCCGGGTCAACGTGTGTCAGAATGATCCGTGTGGTCCTGGTATATCCTGCCATCCTACACCACAGGGAAAGACTCCTTTTGAATGCATCTGTAGTAATGGTGAAAAGCGACTCCAACCCAACGAGACCTGCCAAGATATTCACAGTAAGTACATCCTCAAATTCCTCATTCCATCGTTCTAGTTTTTTTCCCTCCCATTAAATAAAATTATTATGACATACACACAAGTTGGGTATTGGGTTCGAGCCCTTGAACTCTTTGTCACCAATGAGCCTTTGTGTTCGAGATGGCGTGACCTATGTGAGAGGGGGGAGGGGTGGTGTATTATTTCCTATAGACTAAATGGTCCATTATTTATTTACCTGTTCTCTGTATCGTGTCACTCTACAGTTGCTGGTGTCCCTCAGCCCCGGCCTATAGCTCCCTCCAGCCATCCTAACAAGGTGAGGGGTCCTAAAAACGTCTCTGTTTGTTTGCTAAATAGAAATCTCCTTGTTTATGTTTGTGTTTGTTTGTGTGTATTCTATAATGTTGTACCGATGTTTAGACGTAAGTAATTAATTGAAAAAATCATCTTTTCTCATTTGATCTAAGCTGACCTAACCTAACCTAACCTAACCCACACCTTGTTTAAGACTCCCCTATTCATTTTGCTTTAATAATAATAATAATAATAATAATAATAATAAACGGTTTATTAATAGAGTTGCAACCGGTGGTTGAAAATATACAGACTTACATTTGATTTAGACATAATGATATTTTAGGTGTTTATAATGTTAAATATCCTAAATTATTCTTTTATATTATCTTATTTGTCCGGTTTATTGGTTTATTAATTTGGTTTAGGTGTGTGTAACTTATTTTTATGGATATTTTATGACGTTAGGTCCATTCAACCAATCAGAAGTTTTGTTTATCATTACGTCATCTCCATCACACCTATCAGTAACTTTGTTTATCATTATGTCACACTCACCTTACCAATCATAGTTTTGTTTATCATTACGTCATACTCATCACACCAATCAACAAGCTTCCTCCATGACGTCAACTTCATCTCACCAATCAGCGCTCATTTTTCAGTCCTCCCCTTTACAGTCGAAGAATCTGGTTAGTGCAGCGGTAGTAGTGGCGCTGGTGATGGTTGTGGTGCTGATGTTGGTCTATTGGCGGAGGAAGAACCTTTACACGCTACTGAGACACAGACAGAGGGAAAAGAAATCAGGACCGGTTAGAGAGAGAGAATTTGTTGTTGATATGTTATGAATATATATATTGAATATATTCTTAACTTCAACCAGTCTTCCACTCAAACTAACCCCCCCCCCCCTTCCCTCCCTCCACAGCAGTCACCCGGGAGCCTGGCGAAGAGTTCGTCACTCTTAACACACAACTTCGCCAGTAACCCCAACTACTACGCTCAGTCACCGGACAATTTGCCTCTACACACTCTGGCGGTCCAGCTGATAGACTCGGACCAAATCTCCTTTATCGGTGTGCTGGGGGAGGGATGCTTCGGAAAGGTGTACAAAGGTGAGAGATGCTGTACAAAGGTGTGTCAAGGTGTACAAAGGTGTGTCAAGGTATACAGAGGAATGCCAGCGTGTACAAAGGTCATTAACTATCCTTAACATGTATTTAATTGTTTACAAATAGGAAATAAAAGCCCAGAAACATAGCGTCTCCACACACACATACTATTTTACCCTCTACAGGAACGTATGGCCCACGCTGTCCCCCGGAGAGTGTGAGTGAGGTGACGAACGACGAGGAACAAGGAGAAGGAGGAGGTACCGGGGAAGAGGAGGAGGTGAACTTGACGGTGGCGGTGAAGGTGCTGAAGGAGTCTGCAGGAGTAGAAGCCGAAGCTGACTTTAGGAGAGAGGTGGAAATCATGTCAGCCTTCAAACACGAAAATATATTGTCTTTGATCGGCATAGTGGCTACAGGTGAGAGAGAGAGAGAGAGAGAGAGAGAGAGAGAGAGAGAGAGAGAGAGAGAGGTAAATACAGATACCTATAGATACATAGATTATTTTTTTAGATCAATAAATAAAAATCAATCTTTCACTATAATCTTGTACCTCTATAATTACTGTACCTCTATAGCTACTGTACCTCTATAATCACTGTAACTGTACCACTGTATAATCACTCTACCCTCGTCCTCCTCAGAGCTGGGCAAGACGCCGTGGATGGTCTTTGAGTACATGGCCTATGGTGATCTTGCGGAGGTGCTGAGATCCTGCTCTAAACCCTTCTACAGTAATGACTCCCCCATCAAGTCTCTCAGTCGGGTGAGTTGTGGAGGTGGTGTGGGTGGGGGTGTGGAGTGTGGATAGTGGTGGTGTGGATGGTATGGATATAAGTTTGTGTAATGATTTGGATTAGAGTTGTGGATAGTCCATTGACAACTTATACTATAGAACCCGGGTACGATCACAATATGGGTATATGTAAATAAATATTGTCATTTTCACCTTAATTACCTGTATGTTCTTGTAATAACCTCTATCACACACCTCTCATATCCCTCTCACACCCCTCTCTCGCACCTTACACCCCTTCACCCCCCTCACACCCCCCTCTCACACCCCTCTCACACCTCTCTCACACCCCTACAGGAGGACCTACTCAACATCAGCGTGCAAATAGCCTCAGGGATGGAGTACCTGAGCTCTCAACATTTCGTACACAGAGACCTGGCGTGTAGGAACTGCCTGGTGGGGGAGAGCCTGACGGTGAAGATCTCTGACTTCGGCATGTCCAGGGATGTGTACACCTGTGATTACTATAAGGTGAGTAGAGAAAGACACACACACACACACACACACACACACACACACACACACACACACACACACCATTTCGTCTCCTTCTCCTCACCCCTTTATCATTTGTTGCCATAGATCGGAGGGTCGAGGTTGCTGCCAGTGAGGTGGATGGCACACGAGAGTATTATGTATGGCAAGTTTACCCTGGAGAGTGACGTATGGAGCTTTGCCGTGGTGCTTTGGGAAATTTACTCCTTTGGCAAACAACCCTACTATGGCAACCCGAACGAAAACGTGAGTATATGTGTGTGTCTTTTATGGCAACCTATTTGTTATTGTTTAGTAACATATGGCGACGTGAATTTTATGGCAACCTGACTTTTTCATTAATAATTTACGGCAACGTCACTTTTATTGACAGCTTATGGCGACTTCACTATTTTTGGTTGATTATCTATGAAAGTTATGGCAATCCCAATGCAAAACATGAGAAGATGTGTCTGTTATGGCAACCTGTAGTTTTTTATGACAACTTATGGCGAGTTGTCTCTCTCTCTCTCTCTCTCTCTCTCTCTCTCTCTCTCTCTCTCATTCCCCTCATTCTCTCACTCTCTTAGTCACCTCCTCCCACGCATCCCCTCCCTCTCTCCCCCACTCCCTCCCTCTCTCCCCCACTCCCTCCCTCTCTCACACAGCAGCTTTAAGCCCTCTCACCACCCACACACCTCTCCATTGACCCATGCTAGTTCCCTGTTCTGAATTACCTCACGAATTATTTAACTTTACGATCTACCTTGAAATTCCCTTAAGTCTATGATTTTACTCTTATAATTCCACTAATTATCTGATTTTACCTTAACTTTACGATTTATTGAAGTAAATTCTCGTAACTCTGTTGTTTCTCTAAATTAATTCCCTTAATTCTTTTACCCCTTCCCCCTTTTGTTGTTGTTCTTCCTCTTCTTGTTCTTCTTCTTCGTGTTCTTCTTGTTCTTCTTCCTTTCTACCCAATCTGTCTCTCTGTCCACATTCTTTCATCCTCTCCCGCAATCTCCCCTCCCTCCCCTCCCTCCCCCCCTCTCTGTTCCCTCCCACCACATGAGTAACCTTTGACGTCATGAACAGACCTCCCTCCCCCTCCCTCCCTCTCCCTCCCCTCCCCCTTCCCCCTCCCTCCCCCTTCCCTCTCCCTCCCCCTTCCCTCTCCCTTCTCCCCCCTTCCTCCCTTTTAGTCTCATCCGTGCCTTAACATTACCAGACTTCTCTTTCTCTCTCTTTTTCCTTCCTCTCTCTCTCTCTCTCTCTCTCTCTCTTTTCGTCTCAATCCTGTTGCACTAGACATACTCCCTCTCTCCCTCCCTCCTTCCCTCCCTCCTTCCCTCTCTCCCTCTCTCCCTCCCTCCCTCAAGGTCAGACCAGCTCGTGTTAGCTCCATACTACACTCGTCTTAAGTTCAAGTCCGTAATTTGCATAAAAACAATATTTTTACACCTTCCCTTAAGACAGTAGAGTGTAGGTTAGGTTGGGTTAGGTTAGGTTGGGTTAGGTTAGGTTAGGTTAGGTTAGGTTAGGTTAGGTTAGGGTTAGGTTAGGTTAGGTTATGTTGGGTAGATTTAGGTTAGGTTAAGTTTGTGTTAGATTAGATTAAGTTAGTTTCAGGGTTGGTTAGATTAGATTAGATTAGGATAGTGTTGATTTGGTTGGGTGTACGCTAACCACACACACACACACACACACACACACACACACACACGAGAAAGGAGAAACATATGTTGGGGATAATTAGGCCAAATAATTTATGCACAAAAAGTAAATTGGACAGAGAGTAATTGAAGAAACAAGTAATGAAGGAAAGAAGCAAAGAGAGGAGAGTTTTGTTGTTGTTTTTGTTGTCCTTGTTTTTTGTTATTATTGTTTTTTGTTATTGTTATTATTATTATTGTTGTTGTTGTTGTTGTTGTTGTTATTGTTGTTGTTGGTGTTGTTGTTGTTATTGTTGTTGTTGTTGCTGTTGTTGTTGTTGTTGTTGTTTTTATGGTGTTCTTAATCTTTCTCGTGGTGTGAAAAAAGGGAGAGAGAGAGAGAGAGAGAGAGAGCAAGGTCGAGAGGTGATGTAAACTTGAGGATAAAAACATAAGAAAAATAAGAAACTACGTAAGAACAGTAATAGAGACGCACACACACACACACACACACACACACACACAGACAGTGGTAATGACTATACCTCTCCGACCCAATGATGATGATGATGAGGTGAAAAAAAGGTAATGATGGAGGTGATGAAGAAATGGAGAGAGAGAGAGAGAGAGAGAGAGAGAGAGAGAGAGAGAGAGAGTAGAAAAAATTAAGGTTAAATAGAAGGTAATTGATGAATATTTCAGAAGAAGAATAGAAGAAGAGCCCAGACAGTACTAGTAGACAACACAATTCAACTCTCTCTCTCTCTCTCTTTCTCTCTCTCTCTCTCTCTCTCTCTCTCTCTCTCTCAAGAGCCTCACCAAAACAACCAACTTGAAACATCCTGATGAGAAACCCCTTCCTAATCCTAATTCCTAACCTAATCCTAATTCCTAACCTAATCCTACCAATCCTCTTACCTGAAAAGACGAATTAGATTCACTGGTAATCTAATCATCCACCAGAACTTAGACAATCAACCTAGAATTGATCATCAACCAAAAAATTCACATTAAAGGGGTCAAGATTATGGAGACCCCACGATAAAGTTACCATATAGTCGTATTGAAATTCTTGTTTTTAATTCCACTTACGTTTCAATTTTCTTCATTTTACTTACTGGGTCATTAAGTTAGATGATTTTAGGGTCGTTTGGTGTGGTAGTTGTTATTGAAGAGTAAATGGGCATAGAGAAATAATTAAAGAAAGTGTTTTGTGATTGTTTTTGTTATGTTGTGTTGATGAGTTCACAATAGGGAGGGTCCTCTCTCTCACAGGCGTCCACTCCTCGTGTGCTGAGAACTATACCACCTGTGAGAGAGAGTCAGACAAACCCCTGAGCCTTACAAACATAAATACGTCATTCAAGAGAAGAACACAGTTTACCTATAATCCGCATACGGGACCACGAACGCTCCCCATAATCCGGATTCACAAATCGCCTTCATGAACGGATTCACTGGACAACAAAAAAGGAATTATTGTCTAAAAATCCCTCTGCCGGCCGTGTCTATTCATGCGTCCATACGTCCGTTCATACGTTAGGTCATTCGTGCGTCCGTTCGTCTAAAAGTGAATACAACGCTCACATCTTATCTCAAATATCACCAGTTCGCTATCAGAACACTCTAGTTGACCCAGGCGTGAAGAGGTGCCTTATTTGACAGTTGGGCGAGTGAAGGTGGTCGATTGCAGTGTCTCCCATATTGGCAGAGTCTTAGCATTCAATTCCCTTAATCCAGAGAGTCGCCAACAGACCATCGAGGTTGAGTGACGCACTTATATTATAGAGAGAGAGAGAGAGAGAGAGAGAGAGAGAGAGAGAGAGAGAGAGAGAGAGAGATTTTGTGGTCGTAGATTCTATGTTATATGTTTGTGTAAATATGGTCTGTGTGTGTGTGTGTGTGTGTGTGTGTGTGTGTGATAATAATAATAATAATAATAATAATAATACTAATAATAATAATAAACGGTTTATTAATAGAGTTGCAGCCGGTGGCTGAAAATATATAGACTTACATTTGATTTAGACATAATGATATAATATGCGTTGAATGCATTTACAGGGCTGTACAGTACATAAATCAGGAGTTGTTTATTATTTTAACAATAGATGGGATGGTGCTGTTCTTATATCTATCGGTGCGGGCTCTTATGGGCTGAATTTTGTTGTAGTGGCGGACTGCGCGAGGTGGGCGGGGGCTGTAGGTGGCAGGAGGTGGCGATGACGAGGATGGTGCAGTAGTCCACGGCCAAACCTTTCCAGTGCTTGGTGGTGGAGGTCACTGAGGGATGGCATTTCCAGGGTGGAGAGAGCGTTGGTGTAGCCGAGTATTCTGCGCCGAGCATGATTCTGCAGGCCCTTTTCTGTGCCTTCTCTA
>CAUDMG010001177.1:912500-925000 GCA_958450375.1 Homarus gammarus
CCATATGTTGCCAGCTGACTCTGAGACGCACGCACACACACACACCTTCACACGACCACACACAATGTCCACACACACACCTATACCTACATACATTTTATATATACAGATAAACAAACCGTGTGGTAGTATTATATGCATGTGCCCTGGTGTAAGACAGATTGCCTTCACCCCGTCATTACCGTCCACCTAATTAAAGTTTGTCTTCGTTAACACTCTGCCTGTTGATAAATAAATAGTCACGTGTTGCCTTTTGCTGGACGCTATGATAATAAACACACATCCTCTGTAACTCCTTCTGAGTGTTCCTGGCCACTCAGACGGACTCCAGCAGGGCCCGGCCACTCCTTTTGATCACAGTGCCACTCAGAACTCAGAGGGTCACTCAGAATGCCTTTTGTGTTGAGTTTCATGTTATTGTGGATTTTCAAGGGTTTATTAGTATATTTGGATCACCTGAAGATTAAGACACCTTAGTTTATTTCACCTGTAGAATAACCACCCTAATCTAACCTGACCTAACCTAACTATTTCACATAAACTAGAATACAAAGACGAATTCTCAGAGGATCTCAGGTTAAACTTCCTTTCTAACCGGAAATATTCGACCGTATTAAACTGATTCACTTATTCTGGGACAAAATGTATCATGAAAACGGTGTCGAAATAACCGTAAGACTTCACCGCTTGGAGTTGTATTCATCTGGGAAGTAGTTACGAGATGTTGAGAATATGAACCCGAGTTTCAGAGTCACAGAAATTCACGAGTTTAATATTATTTATCACCCAGACTGAGGTTGAATAAACACAACGAGATACAGTAGAGTCTCAGTATAGTTTCGACGTCATCTTTGTCGCTACTACTGAGTCACACACACAGCTTCAATGACACACACAGCTTCAATGACTCACAGTTCTAATGAGTTACTTCCCCAGTCATAGGAAAAAAATTCTTTGTCCGATCCTTTGAGAATCCATTTTAAGCGTTCCAAATAGATCAATTCTAATATCTCCAATTAAAAGAGAGGAATAAATCGTACGAATCTATGAGTTATGCATATCCGGGGTGAGAAATATTGTTTGTTTACAAGTATGACGTCAGCGGGACCTGCGCGGGCTAGATGCGCAGTATGTCTTCCTGGAGCAATGTTGCCAACGTGATAATTATAACTGTTGAATTTACTCGCATGAATGAAGCGTTTGTTTATAGTGGAGTATGTTTTCTGGCACGTGAATGTCTGTCGCTCGTGTTGTCAAGTAGAGTCAACTGTGTAATAGGAATTATATATATAAGATTGTGTAAAGGGTAAACGGTATTAATGAAAATGGAAACCCGTCGCGTCTTTTTGAAGTGTTCCATTTTCTTTGATGAGAGAATAGATTTTTTATACATATGTCTATTCTGTTTACACTAGCTATTTGGTTATATATTCCGCTGTTTGCTTATTCGACATATTTATTTACTACTTGTACAGGTATACAATCTACGAAACTATTTATATAAACGTCAGAAACTCAATAAATGATATATTTTTACACAATATATCACAAACAAATAATATATTCTCCCCAAAAGCGCCATTATTTAGATACGTGAGGGACAGAGAGACAGACAGAAACAGGAAGAGACAGGAAGAGACAGTGAGAGAAAATGACTCAGAGTTTCGAATAGTTATCAAGACTTCCGACACCCCCAGGCGTTGGTCGATAGTGTGACGTTAAAACAGTCAACAAGAGAGAGATGTCAGCGCTATCAGGTGAGGAGGTGGCACCTACCTACCTACCTACCTACCTACCCACCCACCCACCTACCCACCCCAATCCACCCACCTACCCACCCCAATCCACCTACCTACCCACCTACCCCTACCTACCTACCTAGCTCCCCACCCCTCCACCCACCCCTACCTACCTACCTACCTGCCTCACATACACACACACACACACACCGCCTCTGATAACAGCTGATAACAACGTCAAGCAACACAGAAAACGTTGGAAAATTACTGCACTCGGAATAAACGTGGAAGATGGATTCTCAATGGCCCGTAAATTAATATTTTTTACCCTAAATGGAGGTACGTGAACGTTTGTATCCGAGCCAATTGCCTTACGACACATGGTTGAATTCTTATAGGATCGTAAGTTCAATTTTTGCCCTAAATGGAGAGAAGAGAACGTGTCAAATCTTCATCTGATCCAGCTAATGGCTCACATGATGATTAGACACCCTCCAGCTTCTTTCACCTGAAGATTAACCACCCCAACGATACCCATGAGGGTTAGGTTATTGTTTCCAGGTCAAGTGACTTGTTCTCCACCTGTTGTTAGCGTTACTTAGACTTTTATGACTGACTGACTGACTGACTGACGGAGTACCTTTTCTGGCGTTCAAATAAACATACATTAATTTATGCACTTTACCGGTGTCGACGTGAGCCAGCTCTCTCTCTCTCTCAGACTCTTCCCATACGTAAGCAGCTGTTGGCCCCCTCAGTTGCCACTTTTTGTTTTTGTTTGAATAAAAGTCTGGCGAGGGATTTTTACCAGACCCGTTCCCTCACCCAACCTATTAGGAAGTTTTTCTAATATTGTCGTAAGTTAGTCTAGGGTGTGATTTATTCTGGTAAGTCAGTTTTTAGCGTGATTTATGAGGGGAAAGTCTTGGCGGTGTTGACGTCTTCGCGAAATTTTTTGGCGGAGGGAACGAAATTTGGTGTAGTTTAGACTTTGAAAGGAAGTGTGGTGATGGGTGTCTGTCTATCTGTCTGTCTGTCTGTAAACAGATGCAAATGACGTAAAGAAACTAGCACGTACCTTCTACACACGCACACACACACACACACACACACACATTAATTCATAGTCAAGGATTTTCACCTCACTAATTAAATGCTCCTTCAGGTGTGTTAATGACCTTATTAAACTTGAACTTACCTGGCCAAAGACCGTGTGAGCGGGGAGGGAAGGAGGGAGAGGGAAAGAGGGAGGGGAAGAGGGAGGGGTTAGGAGAGGGAGGAAGGGTAGGGGTCACGGGTGTCAAGTGGAGAGGTCATGGTGCTTCACGGACTTGACCTGACCTGCGTCCTGTGTCACGAGAGAGAGAGAGAGAGAGAGAGAGAGAGAGAGAGAGAGAGAGAGAAGCATATTATTCCCACTCTCATCACACACACACACACACAACCTGCCCTCTTAGTATCTAATACGTGCCTTACGGTCGTACTTACCTCACAGATTTTCAGGAATTTCACCTCAAAAAGCGCCTTCGCAGTCTCTCCTTCATGTCGTTGAGCACGTTCTTGCCCCCACTAAGTAAATGTAGTCGGAATTACAGCTTTATTGAGTGTTTACTGAATTTTACTGCTTCGGAGAGTGTGGTTAAACATGTTCTTGCCCTCGGATGGAGATGTGGTTGGAAATCTTTGTTTTTCGTGACGTTTAACCGCTTCGGAAGGTGTGGTTTAGCATATTCTTCTCCCTCAGTGTCTCGTTCATCACATTTTTTACCTCTTTGTAAATGAGGCTGAAATTCCTAATCTTATACATGTATTTTCACTCGTACAGACACGTTTAGCCCGTGTAAGAGAATATGGCTGGAATTCCTGGCTTTTGGTTGAGGAATTTTGACCTTTATCGCATTACCACAGCGTGTTGTTAAGTATGTTTTTGTCTCCATTAGAATATCTGGTTAGAATCTCCACTTTTTGTTTAATATCTGAGGTGTGGTTAAGCACGGTATTGTCCCGAGAAGTCAATATGGTCGGTAATCCACTTTTATAGACCTATACAGCGTCAGTAAGTGGTGTTCATCATTATTTTCCTCCCTGGAGTTATAATATGATGTTCTGGGAGAGGCCGTGTGACCCTCTGAGAGTGATCTTTGACCTTGAGAGTGACCTTTGACCTTGAGTGTGTCCGCTTGACCTTTGAGAGTAACCCTCAGCCATGAGAATAACCTTTTGACCTCTGAGAGTGACCTTCAGCCTTGAGAGTGACCTTTGACCTTCAGAGTAACCTTCAGCCTTGAGAGTGACCTTTGACCTTTGAGGTACCTAGGCCAGGTAGTGAAGAACTCTCCAGAGGCACAACTGCTTCAGGCGCACCCGGAACTCACGAGGTTTTGAAAGTTGCTCCTTGAAGAGAGAGAGAGAGAGAGAGAGAGAGAGAGAGAGAGAGAGAGAGAGAGAGAGAGATTGCTTTATGCATTAACTGATTTTTGTGATGATTATTATTATTGGTGCTGTTGTTATTATTTTCCCCCTCTCCGTTTTTTCCTTCACACACACACACTCTCTCTCTCTCTCTCTCTCTCTGTGTCTCTCTCTCTCTCTCTGTGTGTCTCTCTCTCTCTCTGTCTCTCTCACCTCTTCATATCAGGTTCAAGAACACCCAGAGGTCCTTAAATCGTGGTCCACTCCCACACACTCTCCCACACACTCTCACACACTCTCTCACACACTCTCCCACACACTCTCCCACACACTCTCACACTCTCCCACACACTCTCACACACTCTCACACACGGCCTTTCACTTTCTCTTTCATTCGCCCTCTTCATATTACCTCACTCTCATACCTTTTCATTTTACCTTACTTTTACTCTCCCTCCCTCTCTCTCTCCCTCACCATCCTCCCTCCCTCTCTCTCTCCCTCACCATCCTCCCTCCCTCTCTCTCTCCCTCACCATCCTCCCTCCCTCTCTCTCTCCCTCACCATCCTCCCTCTCTCTCTCCCTCACCACCCTCCCTCTCTCTCTCCCTCACCATCCTCCCTCTCTCTCTCCCTCACCACCCTCCCTCTCTCTCTCCCTCACCATCTTCCCTCTCTCTCCCTCACCATCCTCCCTCTCTCTCTCTCCCTCACCATCCTCCCTCTCTCTCTCTCTCTCCCTCACCATCCTCCCTCTCTCTCTCTCTCCCTCACCACCCTCCCTCTCTCTCTCCCTCACCATCCTCCCTCTCTCTCTCTCTCCCTCACCATCCTCCCTCTCTCCCTCTCTCTCTCTCTCCCTCACCATGCTCCCTCTCTCTCCCTCACCACCCTCCCTCTCTCCCTCCCTCTCTCCCTCCCTCTCTCTCTCCCTCACCACCCTCCCTCTCTCCCTCCCTCACCATCTTCCCTCTCTCTCTCTCCCTCACCATCTTCCCTCTCTCTCTCTCCCTCACCATCCTCCCTCTCTCTCTCTCTCCCTCACCACCCTCTCTCTCTCTCTCCCTCACCATCCTCCCTCTCTCTCTCCCTCACCACCCTCCCTCTCTCTCTCCCTCACCATCTTCCCTCTCTCTCTCTCTCCCTCACCATCCTCCCTCTCTCTCTCTCCCTCACCATCCTCCCTCTCTCTCTCTCTCCCTCACCATCCTCCCTCTCTCTCCTCCCTCACCACCCTCCCTCTCTCTCTCCCTCACCATCCTCCCTCTCTCTCTCTCTCCCTCACCATCCTCCCTCTCTCCCTCTCTCTCTCTCTCCCTCACCATGCTCCCTCTCTCTCCCTCACCACCCTCCCTCTCTCCCTCCCTCTCTCTCTCTCCCTCACCACCCTCCCTCTCTCCCTCCCTCCCTCACCATCTTCCCTCTCTCTCTCTCCCTCACCATCTTCCCTCTCTCTCTCTCTCTCTCCCTCACCATCCTCCCTCTCTCTCTCTCTCCCTCACCACCCTCTCTCTCTCTCTCCCTCACCATCCTCCCTCTCTCTCTCCCTCACCACCCTCCCTCTCTCCCTCCCTCACCATCCTCCCTCTCTCCCTCCCTCTCCCTCACAGCCCCTCACCACCAAGAGCTCTCCTCAGGTCACACACCTCCTCTTCCACAAGGGTGTCTACTGTAAAGAGGTTTGCTGTGTAATCTGTTCCACCTTTTACGTAGATGGAAGAGAATGGGTGAGAGGGAGGGGTGAGAGGGAGAGGTGAGAGGGAGGGGTGAGAGGGAGGGGTGAGAGGGAGGGGTGAGAGGGAGAGGTAATGACGAGAGGGAATGGAAGGTTCCGTGTAAAAACAACAACAACAAGAACAACAATACTGCTATGTGTGTGTGTGTGTGTGTGTGTGTGTGTGTCAGTCAGCCGTCAGCCCGCCTGTCAGCATCACCATCAACTGACAACTTCGACATTAACTAAAAAGCAATGTTTATTAAAAAAAAAAAAAAATAGGACCACATGAAGATAAGCCACCCCAGTTTATTTTATCTATCTAACTATCAATCTATCTATCTATCTATCTATCTATCTATCTCTCTATCTATCTATCTATCTCGTACTTATTTTCAACCTCTCTCTCTCTCTCTACGTAGTCATCTGTTTTTCCTCCGTTTTTTTTGACCGAGCCAGAGAGCAGGTTGAAGGGGGGGGGGGGGGGGGTGGGACTATTATTATTTAGTTTAGGGGTAAAAGGGAAGAGGCTTGGGTCCACCTGTTGCCTTCTTCATCTCCTCCTTTTCCTTACCTTATCTTCCTCTTTTCCTTAGCAACTCTTCTTCCTCCTCCTTTATCCATCAGTTTCTCCTAGACGGTGACAAACTTTCCAGGTTTCGTGTCATTAGTGTACAACAGATTATATGGGATAAGTTTTCCCCTAAATTGCAACCTTTTAGTTTTTTCCAGGTTTCTTGTGTACTGAGGAAGGAAAGCCATTAGTAGGATATATTCTTTTATCATTGTTAGTGCTGTTGTGTTTAATAATTCTTTTATTCTTTTATTTTTCGTTTATTATGATTTGTTGTATTTATTTTCTGTTTTTCTTATTTATCTTTTCTTTTTGTTTATTTGTGTTTTTAGCTGTTTTAATCATCTTCTTTTATTCTGTCTCTGTTTCCTCTCTTTTTGTTTTATCTATCAGTCTGTCTGTCTGTCTGTCTTTCTCTCTGTCTATATGTGTGTTTGGGTCTTTCTTTCATATTCTCTACCCTTCCTTCCTTCATTTTTTGCTATTCCCTCTCCTTCTCTCTCTCTCTCTCATCCATCCATTAATCTCTTCCTCTCTACATTCCCCTTGTTTATCTATATTTCTCTCTCCTCCTCTGCATCTCCCTTCATATCCTTTTATTTTTTCCTCTCTTTCTTTACCTCTTTTGTTGGCTCATTCTCTCTTCTTCTTCCCCCTCTCCTCAATCTATCAGTTTCTCCTTTACCTACTCCCTTTGTCTGTCATTCTATCTGTCTGTCTGTCTGTCTGTCCTTCCTCCTCCCATCTCCCTCTCTCTCTCCCCTTCCTCCCCACCATTCTTCTCCCATCTCTCTCTCTCTCTCTCTCTATTCCCTTGCAAGATAAAACAATTGCCCGCCAAAGTTACAATAAACGAAATAATTGCCTCAATTTCTCGTAACCTGATGATGCTCTTATCTCGATACCCTGCTCAAGAGGAGGATCGGACTACTTCTCTTATTGTCTCCTTAAGAGGCATTGAATCGTCCTCAGCCGATGGTGCGGGAGTTCCTTATTGACGTTGTCTCGTCTATACCGGAGAGGTAGTGTTGACGGTGTAAGCGACCACAATGGCATTTCAATTTTGTTTTCATTTTTTCAAGTGGTTCGTAACTTTTTGTGATTGATGAACTATGTGGTGAATTAACTTTTGTGGCGGGTGAATTTTTATTGCGTAAATGATTGATGCTTTTTTGTTTTTTTAATGGTGCGTAATACTGCATAAAGCCTTGGGATTTTTTACTCATGATTTTGGTTTACTGTAAATGCTAGTTTTTTTACAGTATACTGTATACAGGTATACATGAGTTTTGGGGAAGGACAATTTTGAAATTTTATGTAAATGTCGATTTTTTTTGAGTTGTGAGTAATGATGATTTTGTGTTTCTTTTATGGAGTGATGTGTTTATCTTTAACATCTTAGGCCTATATTTTGGGTATTTTATTTGTCTTATTTCTATTAGTTATTAGTGTTATCTTTGTTATTCTTTCGTTGTTAACTTATTACTCTTTCTCTTGAGTCTAGAGTCACACACACACACACACACACACACACACACACTAAACAATGCCTTAAACTTAAATCGTTACCAAATTAACATTAACATATTTCATCTTACAATCACTAACCTAACCTAACATTTTTTTGTCTAACTCAGGTGGTGATTATATTTAGCAGGTGTTAATTAATCTTATACACCTGTACGTATGGTAAACAATAATGTGTGAATAAAGTTGAAATTGATGTTTTTGTTTTTAATCGATTTTAATTAATTTACTGTCATTTTTCTAAGGTTATTGTTCACCTTCCAGACACCTGTAAGTTCTCTGTTTCGTCTTAAAACCTAAAACATCGATATAACAAACTAACATTCAGTCACCTCTAATTTATCTTTCTTTCTTTCTTTGACAGGTAATAAAACTCATCTTCCAGGGGATCTTACTCAGCCCGCCAGACACCTGTCCTCCGCAGGTGTGTGACGTAATGCGCAGGTGTTGGGCCACAGATCCCAACGACCGCCTCAAATTCCCCGAAATCCTGGCTCGACTCAAGCGCCTTCAGGAGGAACAGAGGACAACCGCTTTACCGTCTCCTCCCCCCTCCCCCGGGCCCGCCGTACCGCCCCCCATCACCTACAGCGAGTTGTGTTTACACGATGAAGGTGGACTTGAGCTCGACTCTGATCAGTACCTCATGCCCAAGATGGCTGAACGCAGGGAGTACATCACTGTACTCAGCGATGTGTAGAGTCCTGAACGACGGCTGGCTCTCGTTCAGTCTATTTGTCTCTCTCTCTCTATCTCTGCCTCTCTCTTTTTCTCTTTCATTCTTTCCAGCTCTCCTTCCCCTCCTCTCCAGCCTTTCAAACACATGTGACAGTCTTGGTTCTGAGCGTCTCTTCACCTACAGAATATATTACGACAGCTGGACCTTCAAGACGCTTATATACCTTGTCTCTGGGTGTTCAGGTGACGTTAGGGAAATGTTTCACCTCTGGTTACCATGGTCCTTGAATGAACCACTGAGGGCGCCCCTCAGAAGTGCCCCGATGTGGAATAGGTGCCTCGATGCCTCTTTTAGAATGGTTATGATATGTTACGACGTCTAGAGGTCTGACGTTCACTTTAAGACAGCCTTCGACGACCATCTTGAGGACGTTCTCTGTGTGTACCTGGTGTCCCCCGTCAGGAGGATGGCTGCGAATAAAATGTATTAAAACAGATACAGCAATACATAAAGTGCGTTGGTGTTCAGAAATACATAAAAGTGCGTTAGCGAGCAGAAATACATTGAAGTGCGCAGGGGATCAAAAGTGCATAAAACTGCGTTGGTCAAAATAACATCAACCAACTCTTGTCAAAAGGTAATTTATCTCACTAACATAACACAAACAATTATCTGCCTCTGACAACAAACTGTGTACAAATATAACTTGAAACTATCTGAAGTGCATAAAATATTTAATCCCTATATCAAGAAGGAGTCTATTCAACTCTGGTAATAATATCTTGAGTCAGTGTGTGTGTTAGTTCTCCGTGTTGAGGTGAAGGCGTGGACATTAACCTGGTCTTGACGTCAGAGAAAATAATCACAATTCCACGCCCACCTGAAGTGCTTTACATGGTGACATTAATAAGAGTTACAATTATGTTGATGAGAATACCAGAATCTCGTTTAATATTATGAAATACATTTACAAAGCTAACCGTGTTCTTGATGGTAAAATGTACAGAGATAATATTGACATACATCCAGTTCACATTGCTGACGATTACAAGGATTAAGTTTTGTCAGTAAGAGAAAATTATACTAAAATTACCCTAATGTTGAATAAGAGTGACAAAGAAATCACCATTAACTATTTTAAACCTGAAATGAAAGAAACTTAGATATCCCTCACTAGCTCAAACAATATCAGCCAGGTCAAAAAGAACGTGTTTACTCGAATGAAAGCACCTGGAGTATTGATCCTGTTGAGGAGGAACTCTCTACCTCTTCGTTAGTGCTGCCTACTTGGTCATGGGGACAGGTGCAGGTGGAGTCAGAAAATTAATCACTTACACC
This sequence comes from Homarus gammarus, assembly GCA_958450375.1. Lineage (NCBI taxonomy): Eukaryota > Metazoa > Arthropoda > Malacostraca > Decapoda > Nephropidae > Homarus > Homarus gammarus. The sequence goes on from CAUDMG010001177.1 coordinate 922,482, forward strand.
TGTCTGACTCGTGGTGATGAGTTTATTGTTGTATTATGTAAGTGTGATGACGATAGTGATGAAGTAGTGACGTTGTGGTGATGGTGGTTATGCTACAGTGATGGTGTTAATGCTATAGTGATGATGGTGATAATACAGTGAATTTTTTGGGGGGGCTATGATGAAGTGAAAAAGTTTGTGAAATAATGGTAACACTAAAATTTGCTTTTCATGGAAGTAGTGGTGTGATAATGGTGGTACATGTTATCTTTATGTAATGGTGATGACAATTGAGCCTAATCGATCATGGTGGTAAGGCTGATCATGGTAGAGTGTAAAATATTTGTCATGGTAGTGCACTTAAAGTATTATACTGACCACTTTGAACACTTTCCATGGTAGGACATTGAACAAGTTATGGTAGTGGATTCATAGTAGTGAAGTTTTTAAATAGAATGAAAACAAGACTACCATACATCCCATGGTATATTGCCACGTCATAACCATGGTACCGCCACACCGATGGTAATATGGTATTGGGTTCAACTATAACAACAACCATGGCTAAAAATCCCTAGAAATTGACAGGATTGACAGGTGAAGACTCGATAAACAGTAGATAGAATAGATAAACAAGAAACAAAGAGAAAGAATGGATGGATAATAAGGAAACAGAAGAGAATGGATAAGAGAATTAACAAGAAACGAACGGGAGATAGTAAACAGAATGAAAAGAAAAAGTTGATAACGAAAGATGAAGAAAATATAAAAAGAATGGATGGAAAAAAAGTTGATCAAGTGTAAACAAGAATTGATTAAGGTATTATCTCGATTAACCAAGATGGATTAACGATTGACTAATGACAAAGAATAGAATAAAAACAGCTATTAATCCTATACACCATAATCTAGAGATATAACTTAGTACACTATGTTAACTATATGAAAGACATTGTAAATACACCCTTATGTAATGTATATATATATATGTGTTTTATATACGATGGTCATAAGTACTGTATATAGACAATCCTGAGTTACTTCTGATGAAAGTACGTTATAACCACCACCAGTTAACAAAGATTGTAATTTGTGTCGTAAAACGTTCTTATAGTGTAATAAGTGCCCTGGCGTCCTTAGCAACCGGTGTACTTTTTTCAGAGAAGGTGATTGGTTACTGGTGGCTTAGTTATAATTCCCTTAGCAACCAATAGCCAATCAGCTTTTTAGGTTTTGTAAGTGGGAGGAGTTTAATGAGTTTGTTATTGCACCTTGTACTTAAAATGATACACCGAATTGGTTAGGTTAGGTTAGGCTAGGCTAGGTTAGGTTAGGTTAGGTTAGGTTAGGCTCAGTTCAGTTTAAATTCCATGGTCTCTGTATAAATCAAGTGTATTTTTGTATACGTTGATATACAGAAACACTCATACTGTTACCTTGTGTATATCCAGATTCTTGTCATTTTAAGCTTAATATGTCACTAAATATACACCTCCATCCACTCATATATGCACGTCTATACACCCATGTACACCGTCACCGACGTTTCTTCATTCATCAAACATACACAAGCAAACGCACATACACACGAACGCAAGTAAACGCACAAATGCTTTATATATGTATATCTTTCACACACACACACACACATACACACACACACACACACGAGAGAGAGAGAGAGAGAGAGAGAGAGAGAGAGAGCAGCTTGGTTAAGTTAGAAGTGTACCCAGAGGACCTAAATATTTATACCAGAGTAAACCATAAGGATAACAGTACTGACACGTCGTCCTTATCTTTCTCTCTCTCTTTGTGGCTCTCTATCTCTCTCCATGTCTTTGCATTAAAACGTCTTTGTCTGTGTGTATGTACTTTATACACACACACTAGCAGGCACCCACACGACTATTTTACGCAGGCAATTCTCGTAACAGCTGGTGAGTCAATCATATACTGGGCGTGGCAGCCAATAAGACTATAACAAGCTGAACTGTCCCCTGTTATCTTACCATCTTCATTCATCACGTAGAGAGAGAGAGAGAGAGAGAGAGAGAGAGTATTCGTCATCATCATCATCATCATCATCATCATCATCATTATCATCATCTCCTCACATACTACTAAACATGTATGTGTGTATGGATATGTACATTATATACATACAAGTAATTATTATCTCACATATTCAGAGTAAACTAAGCTTCGTCGTCTCAATAATCATAAAATTTTAATAATATGGTAAAATTTATCTTATTTATGTTTATCTATATTTTTATTTTTTTTTGAGTTTGTTGATAATGTCTTGTTAGGTGTTAAGGAATGGCCCAAGGTAACTTAGTGTAATCTTATGGTATTAAATTATTGATTGAGATCTGTAGAATATTTTTTGTTTTGTACTTAATTTGTGTTATATTTAATACCTTGGGTTAAATAAGTGTTAAATTAGTCTTTTTTTTTTATTAAATGTTATGTGTTAAGATATGACGTCATGTATGTATGTATAAAGTTAACATAAATTAACTTTGATCCTTGGTGGGATT
>CAUDMG010001177.1:930000-950000 GCA_958450375.1 Homarus gammarus
CTGGGGCAATGGTACCCTTAGGGGCCCTACCAGAGGCGCCACCTCCCAGGTGCCCTATAGCATACTTGGTCGTGGTGTCATACATCTTGAATACCTCCAGCAATCCCTTGCTTAACTGTGATTGGTGGACTAAAATATAAATCCATCAATATTAACCAATAGGAGAACAGAGCGGTCAGTCAGCACAACACCCCAACTTATGTTTTCCTGTTGGATATTTATTCTCCTTTACATTGTTCATGAGGCTATGATACTGTAAAAGCGTTGGGAAGTGTATTTATTTAACGTCATATCTCCCATTTTTCTGAATGGTGCAAAAAAACTGCCGCCAGGGGCCCTACAGGTGAAGTGCCCCTTGGGGAAGTCCCATTTTCCCTACCAAGTGTGACGCCCACAGGGGAACTCCCGGGGGGGTATACGCCTTAAGGGGCACTTCCAGGAGCGGCGAAACTCCCGGGAGCCCTCTCAAAGGTGGTGGCAACCCCAGGGGCCCTTCCAGGGATTCCGGCGACCAGAGGATACCCCCAGAGACGTCGTTGCCCCCAGGGGCTCTCCCAGCTGCAGCGCCGCTACCAAAGGCTCTCCCTGGGGCAATGGCACCCTTAGGGGCCCTACCAGAGGCGCCACCTCCCAGGTGCCCTATAGCATACCTGGTCGTGGTGTCATACATCTTGAATACCTCCAGCAATCCCTTGCTTAACTGTGATTGGTGGACTAAAATATAAATCCATCAATATTAACCAATAGGAGAACAGAGCGGTCAGTCAGCACAACACCCCAACTTATGTTTTCCTGTTGGATATTTATTCTCCTTTACATTGTTCATGAGGCTATGATACTGTAAAAGCGTTGGGAAGTGTATTTATTTAACGTCATATCTCACATTTTTCTGAATGGTGCAAAAAAAAAAAAATGCCACCAGGGGCCCTACAGGTGGAGTGACTCCTGGGGCCTTCCCATTTTCCCTACCAAGTGTGACGCTCGCAGGGTCCCTCTGAGGGGGGTATATGCCCTCAGGGGCCATTCCGGTGACGGCGAAACTGCCAGGAGCCCTCCCATAGGTGGCGGCAATCCTAGGGGCCCTTCCAGGGTCGGTGGCTACGACAGGGGACCTCCCAGGTGCGGCGGCGACCTAAGGAGCTGTCCCAGGGGCAGCAGCGAACCCAGGGGCTATCCCAGGGTCGCCGGCGACCCCAGGATCCCTCCAAGGGCGTTGGTACCCCCAGGGGCACTCACAGGGGTGGCGGCGACCCCACACGGGTCCTTCCAGGGAATCCGGCTACCAGAGGATTCCTCCCATAGACGCCGTTGCTCCCAGGGGCTCTCCTAGGGGCAGAGCCTCTACCAGAAGCCCTCCTTGGGCAATGGTACCCTTAGGGGCCCTACCAGAGGCGCCACCTCCCAGGTGCCCTATAGCATATTTGGTCGTGGTGTCATACATCTTGCATACCTCCAGCAATCCCTTACTTAACTGTGATTGGTGGACTTAAATGTAAAAATACCAAAGTTAGCCAATAGGAGAACAGAGCGGTCAGTCAGCACAACACCCCAACTTATGTTTTCCTGTTGGATATTTATTCTCCTTTACATTGTTCATGAGGCTATGATACTGTAAAAGCGTTGGGAAGTGTATTTATTTAACGTCATATCTCCCATTTTTCTGAATGGTGCAAAAAAACTGCCGCCAGGGGCCCTACAGGTGAAGTGCCCCTTGGGGAAGTCCCATTTTCCCTACCAAGTGTGACGCCCACAGGGGAACTCCCGGGGGGGTATACGCCTTAAGGGGCACTTCCAGGAGCGGCGAAACTCCCGGGAGCCCTCTCAAAGGTGGTGGCAACCCCAGGGGCCCTTCCAGGGATTCCGGCGACCAGAGGATACCCCCAGAGACGTCGTTGCCCCCAGGGGCTCTCCCAGCTGCAGCGCCGCTACCAAAGGCTCTCCCTGGGGCAATGGCACCCTTAGGGGCCCTACCAGAGGCGCCACCTCCCAGGTGCCCTATAGCATACCTGGTCGTGGTGTCATACATCTTGAATACCTCCAGCAATCCCTTGCTTAACTGTGATTGGTGGACTAAAATATAAATCCATCAATATTAACCAATAGGAGAACAGAGCGGTCAGTCAGCACAACACCCCAACTTATGTTTTCCTGTTGGATATTTATTCTCCTTTACATTGTTCATGAGGCTATGATACTGTAAAAGCGTTGGGAAGTGTATTTATTTAACGTCATATCTCCCATTTTTCTGAATGGTGCAAAAAAACTGCCGCCAGGGGCCCTACAGGTGAAGTGCCCCTTGGGGAAGTCCCATTTTCCCTACCAAGTGTGACGCCCACAGGGGAACTCCCGGGGGGGTATACGCCTTAAGGGGCACTTCCAGGAGCGGCGAAACTCCCGGGAGCCCTCTCAAAGGTGGTGGCAACCCCAGGGGCCCTTCCAGGGATTCCGGCGACCAGAGGATACCCCCAGAGACGTCGTTGCCCCCAGGGGCTCTCCCAGCTGCAGCGCCGCTACCAAAGGCTCTCCCTGGGGCAATGGCACCCTTAGGGGCCCTACCAGAGGCGCCACCTCCCAGGTGCCCTATAGCATACCTGGTCGTGGTGTCATACATCTTGAATACCTCCAGCAATCCCTTACTTAACTGTGATTGGTGGACTAAAATGTAAAAATACCAAAGTTAGCCAATAGGAGAACAGAGCGGTCAGTCAGCACAACACCCCAACTTATGTTTTCCTGTTGGATATTTATTCTCCTTTACATTGTTCATGAGGCTATGATACTGTAAAAGCGTTGGGAAGTGTATTTATTTAACGTCATATCTCACATTTTTCTGAATGGTGCAAAAAAACTGCCGCCAGGGGCCCTTCAGGTGAAGTGCCCCTTGGGGAAGTCCCATTTTCCCTACCAAGTGTGACGCCCGCAGGGGAACTCCCGGGGGGGGGGGGGTATACGCCTTAAGGGGCACTTCCAGGAGCGGCGAAACTCCCGGGAGCCCTCTCAAAGGTGGTGGCAACCCCAGGGGCCCTTCCAGGGATTCCGGTGACCAGAGGATACCCTCAGAGACGTCGTTGCCCCCAGGGGCTCTCCCAGCTGCAGCGCCGCTACCAAAGGCTCTCCCTGGGGCAATGGCACCCTTAGGGGCCCTACCAGAGGCGCCACCTCCCAGGTGCCCTATAGCATACCTGGTCGTGGTGTCATACATCTTGAATACCTCCAGCAATCCCTTGCTTAACTGTGATTGGTGGACTAAAATATAAATCCATCAATATTAACCAATAGGAGAACAGAGCGGTCAGTCAGCACAACACCCCAACTTATGTTTTCCTGTTGGATATTTATTCTCCTTTACATTGTTCATGAGGCAATGATACTGTAAAAGCGTTGGGAAGTGTATTTATTTAACGTCATATCTCACATTTTTCTGAATGGTGCAAAAAAAAAAATGCCACCAGGGGCCCTACAGGTGGAGTGACTCCTGGGGCCTTCCCATTTTCCCTACCAAGTGTGACGCTCGCAGGGTCCCTCTGAGGGGGGTATATGCCCTCAGGGGCCATTCCGGTGACGGCGAAACTGCCAGGAGCCCTCCCATAGGTGGCGGCAATCCCAGGGGCCCTTCCAGGGTCGGTGGCTACGACAGGGGACCGCCCAGGTGCGGCGGCGACCTAAGGAGCTGTCCCAGGGGCAGCAGCGAACCCAGGGGCTATCCCAGGGTCGCCGGCGACCCCAGGATCCCTCCAAGGGCGTTGGTACCCCCAGGGGCACTCACAGGGGTGGCGGCGACCCCACACGGGTCCTTCCAGGGAATCCGGCTACCAGAGGATTCCTCCCATAGACGCCGTTGCTCCCAGGGGCTCTCCTAGGGGCAGAGCCTCTACCAGAAGCCCTCCTTGGGCAATGGTACCCTTAGGGGCCCTACCAGAGGCGCCACCTCCCAGGTGCCCTATAGCATACTTGGTCGTGGTGTCATACATCTTGCATACCTCCAGCAATCCCTTGCTTAACTGTGATTGGTGGACTAAAATGTAAAAATACCAAAGTTAGCCAATAGGAGAACAGAACAGTCAGTCAGCACAACACCCCAACTTATGTTTTCCTGTTGGATATTTATTCTCCTTTACATTGTTCATGAGGCTATGATACTGTAAAAGCGTTGGGAAGTGTATTTATTTAACGTCATATCTCCCATTTTTCTGAATGGTGCAAAAAAACTGCCGCCAGGGGCCCTACAGGTGAAGTGCCCCTTGGGGAAGTCCCATTTTCCCTACCAAGTGTGACGCCCACAGGGGAACTCTCGGGGGGGTATACGCCTTAAGGGGCACTTCCAGGAGCGGCGAAACTCCCGGGAGCCCTCTCAAAGGTGGTGGCAACCCCAGGGGCCCTTCCAGGGATTCCGGCGACCAGAGGATACCCCCAGAGACGTCGTTGCCCCCAGGGGCTCTCCCAGCTGCAGCGCCGCTACCAAAGGCTCTCCCTGGGGCAATGGCACCCTTAGGGGCCCTACCAGAGGCGCCACCTCCCAGGTGCCCTATAGCATACCTGGTCGTGGTGTCATACATCTTGAATACCTCCAGCAATCCCTTACTTAACTGTGATTGGTGGACTAAAATGTAAAAATACCAAAGTTAGCCAATAGGAGAACAGAGCGGTCAGTCAGCACAACACCCCAACTTATGTTTTCCTGTTGGATATTTATTCTCCTTTACATTGTTCATGAGGCTATGATACTGTAAAAGCGTTGGGAAGTGTATTTATTTAACGTCATATCTCACATTTTTCTGAATGGTGCAAAAAAACTGCCGCCAGGGGCCCTTCAGGTGAAGTGCCCCTTGGGGTAGTCCCATTTTCCCTACCAAGTGTGACGCCCGCAGGGGAACTCCCGGGGGGGGAGGGGGGGGGTATACGCCTTAAGGGGCACTTCCAGGAGCGGCGAAACTCCCGGGAGCCCTCTCAAAGGTGGTGGCAACCCCAGGGGCCCTTCCAGGGATTCCGGCGACCAGAGGATACCCTCAGAGACGTCGTTGCCCCCAGGGGCTCTCCCAGCTGCAGCGCCGCTACCAAAGGCTCTCCCTGGGGCAATGGTACCCTTAGGGGCCCTACCAGAGGCGCCACCTCCCAGGTGCCCTATAGCATACCTGGTCGTGGTGTCATACATCTTGAATACCTCCAGCAATCCCTTGCTTAACTGTGATTGGTGGACTAAAATATAAATCCATCAATATTAACCAATAGGAGAACAGAGCGGTCAGTCAGCACAACACCCCAACTTATGTTTTCCTGTTGGATATTTATTCTCCTTTACATTGTTCATGAGGCAATGATACTGTAAAAGCGTTGGGAAGTGTATTTATTTAACGTCATATCTCACGTTTTTCTGAATGGTGCAAAAAAAAAAAATGCCACCAGGGGCCCTACAGGTGGAGTGACTCCTGGGGCATTCCCATTTTCCCTACCAAGTGTGACGCTCGCAGGGTCCCTCTGAGGGGGGTATATGCCCTCAGGGGCCATTCCGGTGACGGCGAAACTGCCAGGAGCCCTCCCATAGGTGGTGGCAATCCCAGGGGCCCTTCCAGGGTCGGTGGCTACGACAGGGGACCGCCCAGGTGCGGCGGCGACCTAAGGAGCTGTCCCAGGGGCAGCAGCGAACCCAGGGGCTATCCCAGGGTCGCCGGCGACCCCAGGATCCCTCCAAGGGCGTTGGTCCCCCCAGGGGCACTCACAGGGGTGGCGGCGACCCCACACGGGTCCTTCCAGGGAATCCGGCTACCAGAGGATTCCTCCCATAGACGCCGTTGCTCCCAGGGGCTCTCCTAGGGGCAGAGCCTCTACCAGAAGCCCTCCTTGGGCAATGGCACCCTTAGGGGCCCTACCAGAGGCGCCACCTCCCAGGTGCCCTATAGCATACTTGGTCGTGGTGTCATACATCTTGCATACCTCCAGCAATCCCTTGCTTAACTGTGATTGGTGGACTAAAATGTAAAAATACCAAAGTTAGCCAATAGGAGAACAGAACAGTCAGTCAGCACAACACCCCAACTTATGTTTTCCTGTTGGATATTTATTCTCCTTTACATTGTTCATGAGGCTATGATACTGTAAAAGCGTTGGGCGGTGTATTTATTTAAGGAGAATAAATATCCAACAGGAAAACATAAGTTGGGGTGTTGTGCTGACAGACTGCTCTCTTCTATTGGCTGTAATTTGGTGGATTTACATTTTAGTCCACCAATCACAGTTAAGTAAGAAACTGCTTGACGTATGTAGTATGAACGATATCACGATCAAGGCCCTGAGGGCGCCGACCCTGGGCCCACCAGAGTCCATGACAGGGTCCCCACCGTTCTTGGGAAGGCCTGTTGTTGCCCCTAGGAGAGTGAGCGGCTTCTTGCGCCCCTCTGGTTGTACCCTCGGGCCCTGGTTGAGTCCCTGGAATTCTCATGGAGCCCCTGGCCTTGGTGGACTCCTGGAGGTTCCCTGGGAGTCCCCTGAGGCCCCTGACCCTGGGGTCTGTTAGTAGTCCCATGGGGTCCCTGACCCTGGTACGGCTCCTGGGCTCTTCCTGGTAGTCCCATTTAATCCCTGTTGATGTTGTTCATTTCTTTATCTCCTGTATTTTGTTTTTGGTCATGAATTTCTGTTTAGTACTTTCGGTTTTGCTATGCATAGGTTAATGAGACAAGTGATATAGAGAGCAGACTGTATTTGTCAAAGTCAGACGAGCATCAGTATTCTGTACACCATTTCTCGAAAAAAAATCATCACTTGACGTCATCATTTGACGCACCAATGAGACACACGCCGTGCTGTGACGTCACTGAAAAAAAAGACTTCGCCACTCGACGAGCCAGTTAGGGGCACGCCCAGTCGTGACATCACGTAAACTCTGATAAACATAAGCAATGGAAGGTTGAACAATCTGACACACACAACAGAGAAACAAGGGTGTTCCTACAGCTACCATATACATTATCATGATTAAAGAATCGTGCAATGTTGGCAATTATCATAAGAAAAGGAGCGTAATTATCTATATACACACAAAGAAGAAATATGAGAATACAATCACTGCATCATTGTAAACGATAAACTTCGAAAAGCAAACAATCGTGACTAGATTTTTCACAAACAGTGTGGTCATACCCTCACTCAAGACAGTGTGGTCATACCCCCACTCAAGAGAGAGAGAGAGAGTGACAGGTGCCAGAAATAAATAACTGCTTTATTTAAACACCTCAGATGCCATAAACCTGATATACACTTAGCTTAATGATAGTCTGGAGGACCCTTCTGGCTTGTGAGAGATAATGTTCAAAGGTCACCCGTGTTCTCCTCTCCCTCACCTACATCTTTCTTTTGAACACCTTAGGGGACCACCGTACTGAGGAGCTGTAACACTTCTTCTGAGGAACTTTTGTAACAAGGTGAAGCATTTTTATGTTAGACTGCTGTGATCATCCAGTCCTGCCCAACACCTCCACAACAACATGGGGGTGGGCTTGACGAGTCTGTTCGTACCATAAGTAAACGACCATGACGACGAATTATCATCTGGCTAAATAGCTTCCATAAACACAATGCAAGATAAAGATTACAGGGTGGAGGAACGCCAGATGCTGCTGAATGCTCGTGCCTCTGCACTATTTACTATGGTACCGGGTGTTGAAGATCTTTGGCTGAGTGTGCCTCTGTTGCTCTACTTTGAAGACATTATCACAACACCCGACCTTTCCTCTGTGCTGTGACCAGACTCAGAGATTGGCGACAACCTTCACCTCACAGGATCAACTTCCCTCAACACAACTTCAATGAAGGTTTACAATACAATAATAATACCCAATACAGTACAAAACTTCCTTCGGTTTCCGGTGAGACATGTGAGATACATGTTATTATTGTGGTCACGTCAAACTACATAGTATAAGCAATAGATATATTACTATACTACAACTATAATAACATTGGCTAGTTCTGTAGAGGCTAAACTGGTTCACAATCTCGTACATTTACTTATAATTATGTAAGTGTATCTTATAGTCTACTCAAATACATCTTCAGAAATAACAAACTTTTACTGGATAGCTTTATCATCATCAGCTCTTTTCTAACAAACATCTAATGATATAATTCGATGTATATTCTAAATCACCTTTAAAGAATATGTAGAGTTTATGTACAATTATAAGCTCATCTCCATCACACACTTAATACAAAGAATAATGAGACGACCAGCCATTACATCTTGTACTGTATTCAGTTACCCACCACCACGGTCCTTAACACTTGGACTGAACGTGACGAAATACCACCATAAACCAAGACTCGTTTTCTTTGGTGAGGATGGACAAGGAAGGGGAGACTATGACACGCCCACCGACTTTTTTTTTATATTCTTTTTCATCATTTCCTTATCAACATCACAACTCAGACGTAAGAATCACTTGCCAAACTTTGACTCCAGGAGAGCTTTATGGACACCTTGTACTCACTAAAAGGACATATCAATCGTTCCTTTTAAACCAGTATAACATCATCACTTAATAGTATATAAAGCACCACTAATATTATAAGAATTACTTGTTTCAACTCTCTGCTTGAGGTTCACCAGAGACCACTGTTAACTTGGCCCTTGTTCAATTTTTGTGGTTGTTGTTGCTGTTAAGGTTACAGAGAGGATAGTGACGCTTATCGTAGTGATGATAAGAGTCTTCGTGGCAGGATATAATCGCCGGGAGTGTAGCCAGGACGCCGCCAGACCAGGAAGAACCCCAAGACGGTGGTGCTTTGGACGGGAGAGTCTTCAGCCAGCAGACTTCACAGACCGGAGGCTCCAGGGAACGGGTGATGCGAGGCATATAATATCAAATGGACGTGGTGATGACTCCTCAGACCTTCCAGAAGACCAAGATGATAACCCTGAGACGACCACCAGCTTCTTCTGCTCATACAGAAGATGACGGGGGTGTGTTTTCTTCTCTAGATGATATTGTACCTCACCTCCTGCATGGTGGGCGGAAACCTCAGCCTGCTAGAGAATGGTGTAGGACTGTAGGTCTTCTGGAAGGTGGTGGAGGGCCTAGTGGTCTCCTAGACAGTACACAGCATCTCCTGGTCGTAGGTAATCGCCTTGGGTAGGTCAGCGTTGTTGAAGTTGAGCAAGTCTGAAGATTTGGTGGCGGAGGCAACCCTCGCCCTGTGGTACGCCAGGTCGTACTCCTGAAACACCAGAAAGACTCGACTTAGAACATCTCAAGCTTAAGGTGCCCTGTGTACTATTTATCTCAGGGGCCCTACAGTGAAAAGTGATGACAATAATAATAATAATAATAATAATAAACAACATTGAAAATCATATTAATAAGACTAGTAATTACAAAACACCATTGCAAGAAATAATACTAATATAAATAAATGAAAAATAGCATTGATATTACTAATTAATATTTACTAAAAACACCATTATCCATTATTATTAACCTCATTATCATAACCTTTTTTATCATTACTATGACATACACTAACCCGTATCCTCTCTCGTACCAACCCAGTAAGACAGTCAACACTCTCCAACACAGAGCACCATATTGGTAACCTTCAACTCACCCTTAGTCTGCTGCCGTAGAAGTTGGCTCGTTCTCTCTTCTTGGACATGAAGTCGTTCTCGGTCAACCAGCGATGTTCCCGACACTCCTCCACCGTCGGCCGCTTGCTGAGGATCAACACCACACGGGTTACTTTACATAGAGTATTGCTTCAGGTAATTAAAGGAGAGTTTTAGTGCTAATTACCTGCACACAGTTCACGCCACCCTTATAAGCCACACAGACAAATTTCCGGCCTCGAAATTCCTAACCCACAACTTCGCTGGATCCATCCCTCTCTCACCTCCCAAAACACACAATTCAAGGAGGATACAGAGAGGAACTATTTCTTATATGATCTTATTTGTCGTATGTCTGTCTAAAAACTATAATCCGTAAATCATCGGTACAAGTTTGGCAAAAATACAATCACGCAGATTCATGCAGTGGACGTTATGAATAAAAATGTTCACGGCTTATGAGATTTATGACTGGAGTTTACGTTAAGGACAAATCATTCTCTAGACAACTAAAAGTTTTCTATGACGAGGGAGCTTGATGGCGTAAATAGTTAAAACAGTTATGGTAAAATTCAATCAGTGTTCTTAAAGCATCGCGTACGTTTTCTATGGAAAGTGGGGGGGGGGGGGGGCAGTGAGGGGCCGAACAATAACTGAATGATGTGCCAGTTCGTCTAAACCAGTGGTGTCAAACTCAAAACCTTTCGAGGGCCAATTCTTATTTTAGTTACCCTCTTCAGGGCCAACACAAGTGCTATATCACATATTTGCAGGATTGAAGTTTACAGCTTCACACATTGCCTTACCCGGCTTACCAGGAATACCTCATTTGGGTTTGTCTGATCTTAAGTATGACAAATTCATTTTACTAAATAAACATGATTATATCCATTTTTTCATAATTTCACGGGATGATAAATTTTACCGTCATCCCGTGGGCCACAAGTGACCTTCCCAAGGGCCACACGTGACCATCCCAAGGGCCACACCTGACCATCCCAAGGGCCATGAGTTTGACACCCCTGCGTCTAAACAGTGTACATCTTCCTTGATACAAATCATGTAATTAATCGGTGGTCAGTCAAGGTGTTGGGACCTGCCAGAGTGTGTCATATAAGTAGTGTGTGAACTGTACATTCTAGCCTAGGTACTATTATTAATTAAGTACATGATGGGATAATTGCTCCTATCATTAAGTGTATTTTGAGTTAATTAATGCTATATACTGGGATCACTAATGCCATTAAGAGAGGCAGTAATAACATCACTAAAACACTAATAACATCACTTAATAGAGGCAGCAGCAGCATCAACAACATCAACACAAACACACACCTGGGATCTCTCTTGAAGATCAGCATAAGGAACCTAATAGCCTCTTGTGTTGTGTTGCTCCCCAAGTGTTCGAACCTGTATCGGACGAACTGAATATTCTCTTTCGTCTCGTCTTCATCGTCACCCTTGAAGGCGCTAACCCCGGACAACAGGAGATAGGTAACGACTCCCAGAGACCAGATGTCGCTGTTAGGGAACGCGTGTTGATCTGATAAGACTTCAGGAGCTGTGGGGAAGAAGATAAAAGAGATAGATTGTTATTGATTAGAGTTGAATAGTCAGGGGGAGGGAAGTAATTTGGTGGGGGTGATTAATCTTCAGGTGATAAAATCTCTCTCTCTCTCTCTCTCTCTCTCTCTCTCTCTCATAACCTGGGTGTGTGGGATAGCACTATCTGGGTTACTTCAGGTGTGGTATAAAGATGGTTTTTGTATGATTTATGAGATGGGTCTTTTCTTTTTCTCTGGTAAGTCAAGATGTTGTTGAGTTAGTGAAATACGACCCTGAGATGAAGGTGGGAGGAAGGGAGGGAAGGTGGGAAGGAAGGAGGGAGGGAAGGAGGGAGGGAAGGAGGGAAGGAGGGAAGGAAGGAGGGAGGGAAGGAAGGAGGGAAGGAAGGTGGGAAGGAGGGTGGGAGGTAAGGTGGGAAGGGAAAGGTCAAGTGCCTGGTCGTTGTTCTCATCACACACACAATACTAAAGGGCTAGGGGTGATGAAGCCCACATGACGTTTAGATAGCTCTCATTATCACTCTTCCCAGCTCCTAATATACACCCTGGGTCAACAAGTGGCTGAGAGTGAGAGAGTGAGAGAGAGAGAGAGAGAGAGAGAGAGAGAGAGAGAGAGAGAGAGAGAGAGAGAGAGACATCAACTCACCAATATAGTCTAGGAGTCCGTTGATAGGTACTGTAGAGCCCAATTTGGAGACTTTCTGTGCACTACCCAGGTCTACCAGCTTTACATCACAGCGTCGGGTAGTGGTCAGGACGATGTTGTCTGGTTGTATGTCTAGGTGGCAGTATCCGCGCCAGTGTAGGTATGACAGAGCGTCCAATACCTGTGTGGGTAGAGAAGTGACGGTATAAGAAGATAGGGATGGGTAATTGACGGTAAGAAATGACAAGGAAGGTTAAATGACGGTAAAATGATGATATTAAGACATACCAAAAAATAGACGGAAAGGAAATTTTAATACCAGTAGAATATGCGATAAAAAATATACCCAAATTCCAACAGAAAACGAGATTAAAGAGAAAATGGGAGACAGTCACAAAGCTAAAGAAAACGGAATGAAAAGTTTAGACAGTACAAACATGACGAGAGAGAGAGAGAGAGAGAGACATACCTGAGTGACCATAGTGAAGATGTTCTGCTCCGTATATTCGTACTGACAGGCCAGATAGGTGAGGATGTCTATTCCCCCTAGCGGCTCCATTACGAACACTGTCACGTTGTTTACACTGAGAAATGGAGAGATAAGAGATATGAGAGACAGGTGTGAGAGATGAGAGACATAGGTAAGAGATGAGAGACAGGTGTATCATATGACAAGTAGAGGATGAGAAGTGAAAAAGACCTGGAATTAATCAGAAAGAAAATGCAAACTCAATTCACCTGTACAGCTCACAAACTCAAAACTCACCTGTATGACTCATAAAGCTGGGCGATTCTCTCATGTCTGACAGTTCTCAACACTTCAAACTCCTCCTTGACGGCGTATTCTCTGTCCTTGTGCTGCAGTATCTTGGCCACGAACTGTCGGCGGTCGTCAAGCCGGACACATTTGGCTAAGACGGAGAATTTACCGCGGGAGATCTCTGAGACCATGCTGTATTTTCTTACCTGTTGGAGGAGAAGAGGTGTTGGTGAGTGTTTTGGAGAAGAAGAGGTGTTGGTGAGTGTTGGTGATGAATGTTTGTGATTGTGGTGGTGAGGGAGGAGGTGATAGAGGTGATAGGTTAATGTTGGAGATTGTGTTAGGTGGAGATGATGTGGTGGTGGTGGTGGGTGGAGATGCTATGGAGATAGTGATGGAGATTATAGTCTTGAAGAACAATAACACACAACAAAGTATATACGAGTAACAGTTATAGTGTAAGGATCAGCCAGGAAGTGACTTAGAAGCTGTTTTATGCATGTCTTGGCTCGACCATCACGAATTAGAGAGTGTCAAGGACCTACCTGAAGCTGGGCACTGTCTCCAGTCTTGAGTTTGACTGGCTCCTTCTCCTTGGAGTAATCTAACTCCCTCTTCTCTGGCCATGGGGATACGATCTTCCCGCCCTCTGTCAGCCGCTGGAGGAACTGCATCCCTCGGCTTATCTGGACTTTGGTCGCTCCTCCTGAAGTGGCAAATGAAGAAGGTTTAAGTTATCACCTACAGGAATTAGTGAACTTCGCATACATACAGCAAAGGAGCTTCGTTTTGTCCTTATGTATAAATTCGTCTCTGATCAGGAGTACCTACAGTATAATACGATTTGGAACGAAATCAAACTTTGGGTTGAAATTGCTGAAACTAAGGCTAATGCTTATCAATACTTACACTGAAATATGATTTTCTATCGGAATTGGAATTTAAGGGGTTTAACTAATCAATTTCTTCCAGAATAACACAGAAACGCCAAAATTACTCCTACGAAACCCATAGTTGACAAGTAATTAGCATTGAAAATATAATTAAAATCGAAAAAGTAATTAAAATCTTCCAAGCGTCACTAATTATGCCACAATCGAATGGTGGATTGGGAATCATCATACTCAGGAGCACCCATAATGAGATTTGAAACTAAATAGTTCATATAATTTGAACGGAAACTGAACAAATCACACGACTCGGTAAGTATCTCGGGAATCTATGATTGAAATTTGCTGCCATATTCTGTTCGCGTGTGTGGGCAGTAGAGAGTGAAATGAGCTGAGAACAGTTCAAAGGAGGAGTGTGGAACTTCTGTTGAGAAACGTGTAAGCCAGACCTGACTGACGTGATACAAGGAGAGTACTGTAACTGCATTAATCCCTTGACCATAATTTATGATCTCAAGTTAATGAAACAACATCTGTCGGTCATAGCCATCAGTCCTTGACACCTGGACCAAAAAAACAAAAATCGCATTTGACCTCTGCAAGACCCAGGTGACTCCAGGAACCCGTTGGTGTAAGAGGACACACACACACACACACACACACCTGAGGGGAGGGTCTTGATTGCAGCTGTAGAGGCGGAGAAGTCACCCCAGCCGACGAAGTTCTTAGCTGCCACCCTGAACTGGTAGACACTCTCTGCTTCCAGAGTCTTCACAAGGTAGAACTCGTGGTCGATGTTCTCAGCTAACGTCTGCCACTCTGTCTGTCCTGTGGTGGCAGATGGCAGAATTAGGAGCCATATATTGAAATTATCGATTCACCTGAAGATTAACCCCCTCAAAGTTTGTTTTAGGTTAAGTTAGCATTAGGTTAGGTTAGGTTAGCATTACGGGGGTTAATCTTAAGACGAAATAAGCTGGGGTACCTAATCTTCAGGTGATCCGTATTACTAATAACTGCATGCTACATCTGTGTAATAAATTGAGAGTTTATTACAGTTCATAAGATAAATAACTTCAGATCTACGAGTGATTCCTGTATGCTAATGACTGTCTCGTGTATTAACATATCATTGTATTGCCTGGAACTTGTTGTCTTTACTCCTTGTAATATTTTGGGGAGATTACAGATGTTTGAATAACTAATATACATAAATAACAGATAACTGTGTTCCTGTATTCCCATGACTGTAATTTTATATTCACGTTATTTAAGGATTGATTCATTAACCCTTTTCTTACCTGCTGGTTTTACCTGGACGCTATAACACAGGATTTGTGAACCTCCATCGTCAATAGGATTCTTCCAGCGGATCAGGGCCTCAGTATCCGAGACCTCCGACACCTCAGGGGAATCACAGGGACCTGGGATGTGGCCCTGGACCAACCTGAACCTATGAGTGGCCTGGCCAAGCTGATTCCGGGCCACAACTTTGTATAAACCGACGTCATAATCAAGGCACTCAGAATAGGTCAAGGTGGAGCGGCCAGGTGAAGTGTTGAGGGTCACCCGGGCAGATTCACCCAAGATGATGTCATTCCTGTGGAGGTGAGGTCAGATGAGGTCAAGTTGGGTGCTAACAAGGTAAATTTAAGGTTGAAGTGAGATTAAATAGAGTCATGTTGATGTTAAGGTTAGGTTAAGATTCATTAAAATAAGGGTAGATTAGGTAAAAATACAGAGAAAGAGAGAGAGAGAGAGAGAGGTGGAGGAATCTCTCACGATGATGTTATAGAAAAAAAAAGTTCAAGCAACAAAAATAAAAAAAACAAGAAAACGACGAAGTAATAACAATAAGAGAATAGAAACACACACACACACACACACACACACACACCTTCATCCATCCATCACTGTAATGAACTAACACTTATTCTAATTCCCTCTGACCCCCTTTCCCTCTCTGACCCCTCTCCCTCCCTCTCTGGCCCCTCTCCCTCCCTCTCTGACCCCTCTCCCTCCCTCTCCCTCCATCTCTGACCCCTCTCCCTCTCTGACCCTTCTCCCTCCCTCTCTGACCCCTCTCCCCCCACTCACTTGAACCACTGGACGAGAGGTTCGGGGTCGCCGGTCACCAGGACGGAGAGGGTGAGAGGGCAGCCGGTGGTGATGGCACAGGTATCCGGCTTCTCTCTCAGGAAGGGAGGCGTGCCGAAGGTGACCTCCTGACGAAGGGCTGTAGCATCATCCTTGATTGACAGTCGAGCCGGGATCTGGAAGGTGTTGGTGGTGATGACTCCTGGCTGGTGGTGATTGTGGTGTTGGTGATGAAGAGGTAATGGTAGTGGTGTAGGATGGTAGATAATGGTGGTAGTTGTGGTTAGTTAGAATGATGATAATAATAATTGTGGTTGTGTTAGTAATGGGATGTAATGGTCTGTTTAGGCTTAGATATTTACGACCAATCTCCCTATTTCATACTAACTAAAGCTCCCTATTTCACCCTTGACTCACCTCCTGTTTGACTCTCTTGGGTACGTCGAGAGAACAGGTCTCCATCCGGCCCCTGATAAAGCCGACTGTGTACTTATCCAGCGCCGTTCTCTTCTTCCGTTCGTCATCTACCTCTTCGTCCATCACGTCAGTAAAACGTCGCCGTTCATGGACCACTGGAATCCTCTGTGCCAGGTGACGTCATAGGAGTAGTGACGTCAACAGGTGGTGGTGACGTCATCGGGTAATGTTGATGGAAGACACACGAACGGTTTGTGTTTGTTGACGTCATGGAGGAGTGAAGGTCGATGACACACGCGAGTTGAAGATCAAAATAAAGGCGAAGGAATAATTGGGAAGGGAAGAAAAAAATAGAAAACTTGATTTAGTATTTTTATCACATATGACTCTAGTGAAATGGACATTGTTTTTTTTTTTTTGTGAGTTAAAGACAGGTTGTGTTGCCGTGATGGGGGGATTATGTTGCGGCTTGTGACCCTAAAAGTGTTTAGATAATTCTGAAAGTATTTAGATGATTCGGAAATTATTTAGAACATTCTGAAAATATTTAGATTACAGGATTTAGTTTTGAAATACGAATAAATATTTGTATTTTTGTTGTGGTTTTAAATTTTGTGGTTTATTACGGACGCTAATCAAATTGTCCGTAAGTGTTAAATATGCATCAGAATGAGACATCTTGTACAGGGTCCGTTAGATGTGAAACCTCCATTTAACGGATAATATTGCGAGAGTAGTCCGGTATATGGAGGTGTTTCTGTACCCAGATTCTTACAAAAATTTCGTAAACAAATAATATTCCTCGCAAACGAACAAATAAAACACTATCCAAACATGGCATTAAATTCACACAGAGACTATACCTTGGCATACACTATACACTATACACTAGACACCATACACCATACACTATACACGAGACAAAAAGAACAAACATACAATTAATAAGTCAACCAATACCTTTACTTTTTTGGAGAGTTTAATTAACCTATGTAATTAAGGTAGAATCTCAGGTAAATTTTAATATCATAATTAGATGGCATTTAAGTTTATATTCAAGCTAATTAATCCGGTTTAATTATATATATTAACTTAGAAGAATAATTAATGCTAGATCGTCTAAAAATATTGTACATTGATTTATATTAAGGATAAAATAATACTGTCTGCTATAGTAAATGAATATAGATAATATAAATTAATGTATATATGTGTGGGAAATATTACGATAAATGAAGGAAATAATAAATATGTGAAATGAAAATGTAAATAATACAAAAGGAAATAGATTCTTAACTCACAATAAAACCAAGGGGATATTTTTCACTTAATCACCAAAATTGTATTAATAAAAAAAGGTGTCATTAGGGTAATCTATTTCACATAATTCACTAATAACAAGAGGGGAAAAATATAAGGGTAAAAGAAATATCAAATATATTTCATCAAATTAAATGCAAAACAAATATATTCACCATATGGAAAGAAATATACTTTACAGAGCTGCGAAAAAGACAGAAATAGATGCAGGGAAAAGACCAAAATACCATACGAAAAATAGATGCATTAAAACCCGGATATATTTCACCACATCATACGAAATTGATAGAGGTATAAGGGTCCCTCAAAAACACACACATATTGTAAAGCATGCGAAAAAGATTATAGCAATTAAGGGTGATAATAGAGTCGATATATTACGTAAAGTAGATAGTAATTCCAGCCTTAGTAACCCGTTTCAGTAGACCATTATAACATTGTGGTAATTAAGAGGTAATTTAAAGTTAATTAGGGGATGGTAATTGAGTGTAATTACCTCCCAATAAATTAATAGGTTGCTTATATAATTACCTATAACTAGATCATGTCTATACGTGTGTGTGTATGTCTATTTATCTATATTATGTCTGTATTTATAGCTATATCTATGTCTTTATATGTATACGTTATAATTATTTCCCTCCAGGCTTCGAACCCTCGTTATCAGAAACCCAATAAGATCATTAACAATTATAGGCGGTGGTTTAGTGGTAATAATCACTCGTGGCTATTTTGAGGACTTCAGTTCGATGCCTGGACACGTAATAACAGTCACGGTATTATATTGGGACCATAAACATCATAAATGTTTATACTCAAAAACTCTCAAAAATTACAAAATACATAAATAAATATAGCTGTAATGACCTCCTCTTACTGTACCTATATAGCTGACAGGACTAACAATGATACAGTTAATTACTAAAGTCTATCCACCTCTCATTCCGAACCACGAACCACCGAGATTCACACTTACGAACCCGAAGCATTTATAGACGGAATACTGTATCAATCTACTGCTTTGAGTTCACGAGTCTGAATCTCTCGGGGTTCAGACAGAGAGGTAGATGGACTTACGTAATTAATTGTACACCTTTACCTGTCAGCGATTAATTCCACACCTTGGGGGTTATTACCAGACCCTGATGTTTCAAGGGAAGACGAAAATATTGCTTAATGTTGTTAATAAAAAGTAGAGAAAAAAGGTTAAAAATTAGTATATTCAAGCCACCAAAAAATTATTGAAGATATAGGAAAACAAACTAATGATTCACTTAAAACAGCAAAGAAATCAGAAAGCCAACTGATAAAAAGCAACAATTAAAGAAAACGGGAAATATAATGTAAACTTTTAAAAAAATGGGAAGACAAAAACAGGAAAAGAAATATGAAACTATTATTATTTTGTTAAATGGAACCTATTATAACTTCTATAATATCAAGTAAGTTATATTGTTTTATTTATTAGTATTTAAAGTGATTAATACATCTATTCTTGGTATACATGGCCTTATGTATATTACCAAGATACAAGATGGTGATAAGAATGTTTAGTAATAATTTTCAGATAAATATTTTCTTGAAATTTTTGGTTGTAATAAAAATATAAATAAAGGAATTCTGTAAATTCTTTTCTTGGGAACCAATTTGTGTTTGTTTACAATTCTCTACAGAAAACGAGATGGAAGGGGAAACGCAAGCAGTATAGATAGGTACTCGTCAGTGTGTGTGTGTGTGTGTGCAATGAAAAGAATTTATAGTCATCACGAGAAAGAATTATAATGACTTCATGTTGTTCAAGACGAGATACATTGTGTACTGTATGGTGGCGGGTTTACAGGGACGAGCTGTGCTGAGAGGACACTACAAGCTGGAGTCAGAGGTGGTGATGGTGGCAACATACACACAGGGATATGCTTTACGGGGAGTCAACTCATCAACAGCTTCAAGGGGGACCTCTGGGGTAGATCATCAACCAAGGGCGAGCATCAAGGGGTAGCAGTAGCAGCCTTTACAGCCCTCAAGGTTTAGATAACGACGGCCTTCCTCATCAACGTTACAACATCACAATGGCTCAAGTTGCGATTAAATTTAAGAGGAATATCTGAGGAGAGAGTCAACGTTGTGTACACTGAGGGCTGTAGGGGCAGCGGCCGTACAGCAACACCTACTAAATATTCATCCGTGTTCACTTCTCAGGTCGAGATAATGTTCCATTTCGTATTTGTGATGAACTGACTCTTGTATACAATGAAGAAGAGCTGGCTGGTCGTCGTCGTGGCTGAAGAAGTTGTCGTTGCGATCATTGTCTTTGTCTGAGAGTCAGTCTCGGACATACAGTTTATTGCGAAAGGCAAGAGAGCGAACAGCGAATCAGAACTACAGGCTAAACAAATCAAACCTCTGATTGGTCAGGTTGGTTTTGTTAATAGAGATAAAAGAGGGTCTATTTACATTAATCTAGAACGGTAATTGGTTGAAAATGTGACGTCAGATGTTAAACTAAAGAATTGATTGGTTAATGGGTTAAATGTGATCTATGATAAGCGTGTGACATTTGTTTCCCGTCTCATAAGGAACGTAATCAAACATTTCTAAGCCTTTATTACAGAAAGGTAAATAGACATGTGTATTTTTCATTTATAGGGGAAGATAAACTAAGATATGATTAATTATTGTGAACAATTAATGGAGAAAAGGACAGAAAATG
>CAUDMG010001177.1:955000-1070000 GCA_958450375.1 Homarus gammarus
CTGAAATATACTTAATGTAGTAACTAAAAATCGTATTGAGTTAGAAATTTATTAAAAATATATTTGGGATGTATTTAAATAATGAGAGTAAAGGAAATAAATTAGTGTGTATAAACAGTATTATTTATGAGAAGAAGTGAGAGAGAGAGAGAGAGAGAGAGAGAGAGAGAGAGAGAGAGAGAGAGAGAGAGAGAGAGAGAGAGAGAGAGAGAGAGAGAGCTTCCCTCACACACTTAACTCTATAAAATTCTTAGCACGAAAGAAAACAACAAACTCAAGTCCTTACAAGAAGTAAAAAAGTTTCGATAATTTACATATTTACAAGATTTACAATTTTACATTTACGCATCCGTCAAGAAATCGAGATAAAACGAGAATCACAAATTACTTTTTTTTATATTTTTAAATTATATGAAGAGTAGTAATAATAATAATAATAATAACAGTGATAATTACACTACTACTACTACTACTACTACTACTACTACTAACAATAATATTAACAGGTGTGTTTAGGTATACAGAATATATATTAATAAACATCTATATAAACAGGTACTGAGGTGTAGGTAAATGTATTCGCTTTAATCAAATTTATTGTTTTAATTTTGTATAGACTGGTCTCTCTCTCTCTCTCTCACTCTGACTCTTTCTCTCTCACTCTCTCACTCTGTCTTTCTCCCGACCTGTCCCCGTCTTCTCTCTCTCTCTCTCTCTCTCTCTCTCTCTCTCTCTTCCAGACAAAAATTGCTCTTTTAATTCCCTAAAAAAATTCAAAATTTTAATCCCCCCCCAAAAAAAAAATCGAGAAAATTTCCTCTTTTCTCCAAATTTAGTCCCGACGAATATTACCCACAAGCATTTATTAATCCCATCAAAGGTTTTAATCCTCATAACAATAACAATTAAATCTCTATTAATAGTCCTAAGGGGATTTTCCACTTAAATCCACAAGTAATCCCCGTAAAACGCATAAGAGGATTTTCCCCCTATCATTGAAAGTCAGATTAAATCATTCACTAAAATACCATAATTCGAGAAGAGAACAAACCTTGCACAAAATAAATATAAAATTGTAAATCTTTAAATAAGTCTCAGTAAATTTTAAGATTAGTTTAAAAATTTTAATAAGAAAATCTGTTAATATTGTAAATATTCCTAAAATTTTAAAATGTCAGAAAATCTATGAAAAAAATCAATTGTTAAAAAATAGAACAATGTTAAATGTCAACAAAAATAAATTAACCAATAAATCTGTGTTAAATGTCCGAGAAATCCAAAGGCATTATGTAAAAAAAAATCCGTCTACATAAAAAATCCCTCAAACCTTTTCACCATTTCATCATTAAATCGCTCAGTAAATCACCAGGTAATAAATCACCTACAGGAGGAGGAAGCAGAAGAACTTACCGAGTAATCGTATTCATTCTCACGAAGACTCATAGCGAAGGAGGGTGACCTATCTGTAGCGACCTTCATGTAGGAGCGAAGGCGACAGGGGAACTCTACATCCCTCAGCTGTAGTAGGTAAGTGTCTGGCCCCATCTGGTAGCTGTAAGGGAGAGAAGGAAGGTCTCTTAACGTACAGGTAAAGGCATTAGAGAAAAGAGAAACACGCTAGGCATAATGTAGAGGCATCATGAGAGGCATTAAACAGTGGAGTGATGTACAGAGAGGCATTTAAAAGTCTCTCAGGTTGGGCAGGTAAGTCTTCAGGTAGCTGTGAGGGAGAGGGGGTGATTTATTAGTGGCGGGAGGAGGAGGAAGAGGTAAGGGGGGAGGAGGAAGAGGTAAGGGGGGAGGAGGAGGAGGTAAGGGAGGGAGGCGGAAGTGAGGGAGGAGAGGAAGAAGTGAGGGAGGAGAGGAGGGAATGTCAACTATGTATGTATGTATGTATGTATTATGTCATTCTTTCTATTCTTTGTCTCTTCTTTCATTTATGTCTGTCTTTTACTGTCACTTTCTTGATTTTCGTTTCTATGTTTGTCTCTATCTGTCTGTTTCACTCTGTTTTTCTGTCTGTCTTTGTCTCTCCAGGTAAAAAAATGACGTCACACAGGTGGAGGTGTGTCAGGTGGTAAAAGCATCATCCCCCCTCCACCCTCCACCAGGCCTCATCTCAGGGGAGCGAGCCGTGTCTGTCAGCCATACATGAAGTACGTAAGACCATATACGGCTGCGTCAAGGCTAAATACCCATTAGGTAATGGTATAAGTTCATTATGTACCTGAGAGATGGGACGCGAGGCTTTTAGCTAATGGGGGGAGTGTGTCAAAGGAGGGATAACAGGGGCTATTAGTTAATGGAATGAGGTCAAAGGTGTCGGGAGTATTTATTTACCTACGGGAAGGATGCAACAGCCGTAATGAGATAAGGGCCATCTGGTGGTAATAAGAGAGACTATGACCTGACCATCACTGGCCGTGTTAGGCTGGACGGGGTGAAGACTTCCTCAGGCTGAAGTAAACATCACGTTTGGTCAGTAAAGGGGGAAAATTTTGATAACGTAATGCAGCCCAGATAACACAACTAATAGATAAGAAAAATATTAAACAAGAATAACAAAGAGAGAGAGAGAGAGAGAGAGAGAGAGAGAGAGAGAGAGAGAGAGAGAGAGAGAGAGAGAGAGAGAGAGAGAGAGAGAGTCAACAAGACAATACTCCTCCAATAAACGTTCTCCCTTACACCACAAAACGCTCGATACACTTACTTGCTCTCATTCTTGATAACATCCAACTCGTAGGAATAATCCTTGTGGGGTATCTCGTATCCTTCAGGCTTGGCGGGTATAATCTCTCTCTCTGGGGACTCTGGGGGCGTGTATACCTCTCCTGGGGGATAGACCATCTTGCTGGGATGTGTGAAGCAGGAGGAGAGAGTCCTACGACGGAACCAACGCTTGCAGGATGCGTTGCTATACCAATCCCTGTGGAGGCAAGGATGTGGGTCGGTGCTGAGAGTATGCTAAGGGAAACAGACTTAAATTATCATTTTCTCAATCTTAAACAATGTAATTTCATCTTTGTTTATTTCTATTTTGTTATTATTAATATTCTTGTATGTATGTATGTATGTATGTATGTATGTATGTAGGTATGCATGTATGTATGTATGTATGTATGTAATATAATGTAATGTATGTAAGTATGTATGTAAAGTTTACACAGTTGAATTTCACAAGAAAACACAATCTGAGCATCGAACTGGAGTCCATCAGGTCTACCTTACAATACCATGACCACTCAGCCACCAGCACTGACCTGAACCTTGAGTAGTAGGACCTGAGTCGATCTGTGTTGATCTTGTAAGGGTCTCGGGGCATACTAAGGGCCAGCTCCATCCAGGGGTGTTTCAGGGCGTTCTTAACGTCCATACGCACATCAGCCTGAGAGGTTTAGAAAATAATATATATATTCTGAAGAGTGTGATATATAATTTCCTTTAGTTCAGTCAGAAAGTTAAATATTCCCTGTGTGATATGTCAAAAATTACAACCACAATAAGGAAATAACAACCTTTTAGAGTAATACAGCAACAACAACAACATCACAACAACAACATCACAACAACATCACAAACAACTATCGTCTTTATACCCCTTTACCCCTTTACCCCTTTCAAAAAAATCCTAAAATCCTTTGAGACCAACACATGTGTCCAGAGATCCCAATACCTGAATACCGATTTCCACGAGAGAGAGAGAGGATTTAAAAGCAGATTTATTTACAAGCCCTTGGTGGTGGTGGTGGGGGTAAGTGTTGGAGTTAGGATTTTGGTGTTGGTAGTAGTGGTAGTGATGGTGGTAGTGATGGTGGTGGTGGTAGGGGTGTATTGGAACTGCTCAAACTACATCACAAAACCTTAGCCTTTATACAGTATTTATAGAGTAATTAAAACAAAAAGTCTGACCAGATTATAATTGTTTATATAGTGAAATCTGGGTCTTATTTTTGTGATTCCCTCCCAATCATCCCTCACGACCTCCCAATCATCCCTCACGACCTCCCAATCATCCATCACGACCTCCCAATCATCCCCCTTGACCTCCAATCACCCCCTTGACCTCCAATCACCCCCTTGACCTCCAATCACCCCCTTGACCTCCAATCACCCCCTTACGACCCTCCAATCACTCCCTGGTACCGGATATTTTATGGTTTAGAGGAGGGGGTGAGAAAGTTGACCGGGTCCCACAGTTTGTAGAATTCCTGGAGAGATTTCTGGTCTCTCTCTCTCTCTCTCTCTCTCTCTCTCTCTCTCTCTCTCAATCCTTCTCTCAGATATTATATAAGTAATTTGTTCTCTCTCTATCTCTCTTTTATTAACCTTGACAACTTTTTCTCTTAGTTACACCTGACAGCTTTTTCCCTTGCGTCATGGCGTGGGCTGATAACAATGTGAGCAGATCGGAGTTAATATATTCATAGCTCCAGGTGGCACAGTGCCTTCCCAGAATAGTGAGAGAGGATCAACTTTACCACACATACATACATACATAAATAAATACATACATACATACATAAATACACACGCAAACACATACACAAATACTTACACATGCACATACTTATTCCTACATAATACAGAAATATACACACACACACACACACACAGTGACGCACTCTAAACACCCCCTGACTCACCCTAACCCCCCTGACTCACCTTAAATCCCCCTGACTCACGTTAAACACCCCCCACGACTCACCCTAAACACCCCATGACTTACTCTAAACCCCCTGACTCACCCTAAACCCCCTGACTCACCATAAACCCCCCCCCTGACTCACCTTGAAAACGAGGAGCTTGGCGAGGAAGTCCTTACACTCGTCGGAGATGTGACTGAACGCCTCCATATCGAAGCTCATCTCGCCCTGCTTCACCTTCGTCAGCGTCTCTCTGTCGTTCTCACCTCTGTAGACATGGGAACGATGGTTAGGTTAGGTTACATTAGGTTTGTTGAAGTTAGGTTGGGTCAGATCAGTTCAGGTCAGGTTAGATTAGATTAGGTTAAGTCTCTGTTTTACTTGATCCACCACTAAATAATGACAGAACGGCGGAACGGTAACTGGTAATAGAACTGCGTCATTTACCTGTAGTTATAGAGGTAAGAGGAACGTTTGAGGAGAAGACCTACCTGAAGGGGGAGGTGCCGGAGAGGAGGATGTAGGTGATGATACCCACGGCCCACATGTCGGCAGCGTAGGTCACTCCTTCTCCGTTAGCTACTTCAGGCGCCACGAACTCAGGCATACCTGTAGAAGGAGCAGGAGGAGGTGGTGAGAGAGAGAGAGAGAGAGAGAGAGAGAGAGAGAGAGAGAGAGAGAGAGAGAGAGAGAGAGAGAGTCCACAATCGTTATAGTTCCAATCCTCACCATAATCCAGTGGATGAACGTCATTGATTTTGATATGGCGAGTCAAGGAGAGGTCTCCAATCTTGACGTCCAATCCGTTGGGTCGTACCAGCAAGATGTCCCCAATCTGTAGACAGAGGGAGGGGAAGGGGGATTAGAATCGTGCCTAATCCTAATCTTTGGGGATGGTAAGGATGCTGTTTGGGGTAATTTTGTGGGGGTAAGGGGGGTGTTTCAGGGGTAAGGGGGTGTTTAAGGGGTAAGGGGGTGTTTTAAGGGGGAGGAGGGGGTGTTTTAAGGGGGTGAGAGGGGGGGTTATAGTGACAAGGGAAGGTTTGATTGCATAAGATATTGAATAATAATAATAATAATAATATTTTTCCTATAAACATCAACAGAAGACTATACACACACACATACACACACACACACACACACACACACTTACATTAAGGCCAAGGTGAGCGAGGCAGCGGTCGTGCATATAGTCGAGGCCGAGAAGAATCTGTCTAATGTAAACACAAACTTCATATTCCGTCAAGTACTGCCGCTGTGTGAGGGCTCCAAGTAGCTCTCCACCTCCACACCTGTGTTACTTAGTTAAGGAACATGTTGTGTAGGTGGTGAGGGGTGGTGGGGGGTTGATTTTCTGATGATAGGGAAAAATTGTCAGAGGTGGGGATTTTTTTTTTTGGGGCTGTTTTTGGGGGAAAATAGAAGAGAAATTTACGACAGTTGGGGATTTTTTTTATTATTCTGGGGAAAATATAAGGGAAAATTCCTTACTTAATCGAGGGAAACATAAGAGGATATTTATTTAATAATTAGGGCAAAATGTAATGAGGGAAAATTCATCGTAAAATATTAGAGAAAATGTAAACAAAAAAGGAATTTACTTTATGTCTAGGGGAAACTGAACTGACAAGAGTGAGGGAATTGTTTACTGAAGTCTAGGGAATATATAAACGGGAGAGAGAGAGAGAGAGAGAGAGAGAGAGAGAGAGAGAGCTTAACATCTTACCTACACTATGTTTACGTACACAGAAAAAGACAGACAGACAGACAGACAGACAGACAGACAGACAGGCACCAAAAGGATACAGTTCCGTCACCAACACCATGTTCTTTGTGCTCTCATAAGCATCGTAGAGCCGAACAATATTCTTGGAGGTGTTGTTCAGATTCATCATCTCAAACTCCAGATGCATCCAGGCCTTGAAGTTAGTTCCTCCCCACATACTCTTGGCAGCGAGGTTACGACCTGGGGAGAAGAGATGGGGAGGTTAGATTGGTGTTTTTGGAGGGAGGGGGAGAGGGAGGGGGAGATGGGGAGGTAAGGTTAGGTTAGGTTAGGGTAAGTTAGGATAAGTTAAGTTGGATAGGAAAAGTTGGAATAGTTTAAGAGAGGAAATGTCAAGTTAAGTGACCTCTAATGAACTCCAGTGACCTCTGATGGTTTCTAGTGACCCCTAGTGGCTCCTAGTGATCTTTGGTGACCCCTAATGACCCCTGGTGACCCTTAATATCC
This sequence comes from Homarus gammarus, assembly GCA_958450375.1. Taxonomy (NCBI): domain Eukaryota; kingdom Metazoa; phylum Arthropoda; class Malacostraca; order Decapoda; family Nephropidae; genus Homarus; species Homarus gammarus. Next base: position 961,880 of record CAUDMG010001177.1, read on the forward strand.
CGTAGTGACCCTTGGTGACCCCTAATAACCCCTAGTAACCCCTAGTAACCTCTAATAACCTCTAATGACCCCTAATGACCTGACCTACCTGTATGGTGCTCAACACAGTGGTAGACGACGCCCTGAGTGCCACGTCCCAGCTCGTCACCAATGTCGTAGTGGTCTTCCAGTGTCCCGCGACGATGGTTGATTATCACCTGTCGTCCCATACCTGGCCCGGTCCAGTAGAAACCTGTGTCACTCTCTTCCACGTGGACCATACACTGTACCACGCCAGAGAGAGAGAGAGGGAAAGAAGTGGTTTAGTGGTCCATGATGTGGTAGTGGTGGTGGTGTGGTAGTGTGAGGTGGTAGGTGAGTCACTGTGGTAGTGGTGATTGTGGTGGTGGTAGGTGGTGGAGTGGGTCATTGTGGTGTGGTGTTGGTGGTGATGGTGGTGATTGTGGTGGTGGTAGGTGGTGAAGTGGGTCATCGTGTGTTGATGGTGGTGGTGGTGGGTGAAGTGGGTCAGCGTGTAGTGGCATTAAGGGAAAGGTTAAATGGTTGTGTCGGGTAGTGGTGGTTAAGTGGTGTTTTAGTGATGAGAATAATGGCATTAATAGTAATTTTAATAGTAGTAGTAGTAAAATAGTCGTAGTAGTAATAGTAGAATAGTCATAGTAGTAGTAATAGTCGTCATGTACAGTTGAGACGATACCACGACCACTAAACAGAGAAGTAGTGGTGGTCGTCGTCTTCAAGTCGTTAATCTACCCTTACTTATGAACGACACTGTCACAAGGGCCATGTCGTGTCTCATAAAGGGCCGTGTCGTGTCTCATAAAGGGCCATGTCTTGTCTCATAAAGGGCCATGTCGTGTCTCATAAAGGGCCATGTCGTGTTATAAAGGGCCATGTCGTGTTATAAAGGGCCATGTCGTGTTATAAAGGGCCATGTCGTGTCTCATAAAGGGCCATGTCGTGTTATAAAGGGCCATGTCGTGTCTCATAAAGGGCCATGTTGTGTTATAAAGGGCCATGTCGTGTCTCATAAAGGGCCATGTCGTGTCTCATAAAGGGCCATGTCGTGTTATAAAGGGTCATGTCGTGTTATAAAGGGCCATGTCGTGTCTCATAAAGGGCCATGTCGTCTCATAAGGGGCCATGTCGTGTTATAAAGGGCCATGTCGTGTTATAAAGGGCCATGTCGTGTCTCATAAAGGGCCATGTCGTGTTATAAAGGGCCATGTCGTGTTATAAAGGGCCATGTCGTGTTATAAAGGGCCATGTCGTGTCTCATAAAGGGCCATGTCGTGTCTCATAAAGGGCCATGTCGTGTTATAAAGGGCCATGTCGTGTTATAAAGGGCCATGTCGTGTTATAAAGGGCCATGTCGTGTTATAAAGGGCCATGTCGTGTCTCATAAAGGGCCATGTCGTGTCTCATAAAGGGCCATGTCGTCTCATAAGGGGCCATGTCGTGTTATAAAGGGCCATGTCGTGTTATAAAGGGCCATGTCGTGTTATAAAGGGCCATGTCGTGTTATAAAGGGCCATGTCGTGTTATAAAGGGCCATGTCGTGTCTCATAAAGGGCCATGTCGTGTCTCATAAAGGGCCATGTCGTGTCTCATAAAGGGCCATGTCGTGTTATAAAGGGCCATGTCGTGTTATAAAGGGCCATGTCGTGTTATAAAGGGCCATGTCGTGTTATAAAGGGCCATGTCGTGTGTCATGAAGTGTCAAGGAATATATTTCACTCATCTACTCATCAAATATACCCCCCCCCCCCATTCTACTTATTAATCTATCAACTTAATAGTCTACTCCATTAATCTACCTGCTAATAATCTACCTGTTAATCTACCTGCTTATCCACCTGTGAATCTACCTGTTAATCTACCTGCTTATCCACCTGTTAATCTACCTGTTAATCTACCTGCTTATCTACCTGCTTATCTACCTATTAATCTACCTGCTTATCTACCTGTTAATCTACCTGCTAATCTGTTAATCTACTTACGGAGGAGTGGACGCTTCCGGCGACATTAACAGCGGCGATAGAGTAGAGACCGGCGTCTTTAGTAGTGGCGCCGTTGATGTTGAGGATGTACCAATCTGGCTCACTGTAGGCCGGCTGTGTGAGAGAGTGAGAAATCTGGTTCACTGTAGGCCGGCTGTGTGAGAGAGTGAGAAATCTGGTTCACTGTAGGCCGGCTGTGTGAGAGAGTGAGAAATCTGGTTCACTGTAGGCCGGCTGTGTGAGAGAGTGAGAAATCTGGTTCACTGTAGGCCGGCTGTGTGAGAGAGTGAGAAATCTGGTTCACTGTAGGCCGGCTGTGTGAGAGGGTGAGAAATCTGGCTCACTGTAGGCCGGCTGTGTGAGAGAGTGAGAAATCTGGTTCACTGTAGGCCGGCTGTGTGAGAGAGTGAGAAATCTGGTTCACTGTAGGCCGGCTGTGTGAGAGAGTGAGAAATCTGGTTCACTGTAGGCCGGCTGTGTGTGAGAGAGAGAGAGAGAGAGAGAGAGAGAGAGAGAGAGAGAGAGGCCTCGTTCACTGTATGCCAGATGAGAGAGAGAAAGAGAGAGAGACTTATGTCGATTAAAGCGAGAGAAACAACGGAACGGATCAGTGGTCAATAAATCCCACAGGTAATCTGAGGAACTTACCTGAGAACTATCGACTCATTTCCCACTCATAAGATTTACTATATTTTTACTATATAATCCTTCTAATAATCCTGCGTGGGATGAACAGACGGATGGTAATCCCTCTTAATCCCGTCTAATCCCTTTCTAATCCTCCTCGGTTACACAAGAGCAAACCCAGACTCCATAAGCAGCTTGATGTGACGACTGGAAAAACATTAAGCAGAATCAGAAAGCATTGAAACATTTCCTTACGCTATATCAATTAACTCCTGACGAAATAAGGACTCCCACGGACTCCCAGGACTCCCAAGGACTCCCAAAGGACTCCCAAAGGACTCACCCTGAACCTGTAGGATGGGTTGATGGGTTCCCAGTCTCTAAACCACTTGACATCACAAGGAGGGACGCCAGAGATCCTACACATAATCCTGCCGGAGGAGTTGGCCTTAATGTGTATCTCCTCTAGGGGCTGTAGGACTCTAGGATACTCGGACAAGGCCAAGTTAATGCGCTGGCGGGACTCTCCGTGTTCATTGGTGACTATACACTCATACCTGCCCACGTCAGCTTCCGTCATCCTGTGGGAGGTGGTGAAGGAGGGTTAGACGAGATCCTTTGGTGTGTGAGTGTGTGTGTGTGTGTGTGTGTGTTGAAAGCTCTATTCGTCTCTCTATACATTTAGCAGTTTCCTCATCAGTTAATATATCCAATTATTAACTATTTCGTAACCAGTCCTTGTATGTATGTATGTATGTAATATACTGTATGTACTTATCTACCTGTTCTTCATCTCACCTGTCGACATAGAGGCAGATCTCCCCAGTACCTTCTTGAGATGAGGTGAAGCGCCCTTTACCACTCACATCTAGAGGCTTGTTATCTCTAAGGAACCTGATCTTAGGTAGAGGATACCCATAGGCGTACCACTTGATATAGGCATTGAAGCCCTTGAGACCATATTGGGTGTCGTGATCTAGACGGAGGAACCTGGGGGCGGAGTAGTAGTTCCCACGTTCGTCTCTGTTGATTCGGAAGCCCTCAGGGACGTATGGACCGTCTCCCTTGAAGTTGTAGTTTGGTTCCATCTTAGGCTCGTAGTTGATGGGTGGTAGTTCCAGCTTGTGCCTGATGAAGGAGGTACAAGACGAAGTTATAAGGAGTTCGTGTTTAGTTCCTGTGAGTAAATTATCAAGAGTTGAGGGTTGGGTGAAATCTATGTGAGGTATTAATGAATATTGGGGTCCCATTAGTACTGGGGGCCATTAATACCGGGTCCCATTAGACCTGAGGGCCCATTAATCCATTATAACCTACAGCATAACTTTACCTGTAGGTCATTACGTAAGGCGAGGGTTCCGACACACCGTGCTTGTTGGCTACTCTGACGCGGAATTTGTAGTCACTCTTCGGTAGGAGGTTGGTAATGTCCACCCCACACCCGCGGATACCTGAAGGAGAAAGATAGAGAAGGAGTACAGATGTTTATATGAGAGAGGAAGATTACAGGTTAGAGGAATATCTGTCTGTTTATCTGTCATTCTGTTTGTTTTATCTCTCTCTCTCTCTCTCTCTCTCTCTCTCTCTCTCTCTCTCTTATCTATTCTTTCTCTATCCTTTTATTGCTTGTTCTATACTTCTCTTTAGTGTCTTTTCATTCATTTATCCTTCTCTTCTCTCCCTCTTCTCCATTCGTGTGTCTCTTTCTCCTTTATTGGTTTAATGGTCTTCAACTGTCATCTCTTCATTCACCTGTTCTGTCTGTTTGTCTGTCTATCTCTTTTTTTCTTTTCCTATATCCCTTTTTCCTCTTAATTTCTTTGTTTACATCTATTAAAGTTCTATATTCATTCACCTGTCCTCATCTTACCTGTCCTCATCATTCATCAGTCCTCACCTGTCATTCACTTGTCCTCATCATTCACCTGTCCTCATCTCACCTGTCCTCATCATTAACCTGTCCTCATTTTACCTGTTCTGACGGTGACCCATTCTCCTTCAGGACACTCGCACATCTCCAGGAGGTAGGTGACTGGCTGGCAGGGCGGGTTGGCCAGGTAAGGCATCCAGGTAATGGTCGCACGGCGGTCAGACAGGGCGCTAATCATGGGCCTATCCGGCAGGGGCATAGGAACACCTGAACGACGAATCCTGTCGAAGCCCTGGTACTCGTCTCCCACTGGGCGCTTCTTGCGGCTGGTCAAGGCTGTGGAGGGAATAACTTCGTCAGGTAGGTACTAGAGGCAGGAGAGAGAGGAATTACAAACCAGTCTATTCCTTGATACTTTTAATCAAGAGCGAATTTTAAAGGATTAAACATAAGGTCAAGAACACTGGGTATCTCACTCTCTCTCTCTATCTCATTAAAAATTACTCCTCCTTCGTCAGGTAGGTACTCACTCTCGCAGATCAGTTTGCCCTGGCAGGAGACCTCCCCGTGTTCGTTCCAAGCCTTGAGCATGTACACCCCGGCGTCCTCCGTGCTCACATGCTTAACGGTGAGGCGGATCAGTCCCTCGGGATCCTTCTCGATGACCACGCGGTTCCTGGAGGCGAGGCAGCAGGTGTAGCAAAGTGTTTGATCATCATTAACTATATTGAGAGTTTAGAAGGGATATGTGTGTGTGTGTGTGTGTGTGCAAACATACACATAATCTTTCTAAAATACAGCAGTCACTTGAGCCACGAGTTTGTTAGGTTATCACAAGTAGCTTTTAACATTTCAGTGCCCTCCCCCCCTTTCTCTCTCTCTCTCTCTCTCTGTTTGCTTTCCCTCTTTCTCTTTCTTCCCTGTCTCTCTCTCACTTACCTCTCCCATCCTTTCCCATCTTCATTTATCTGTCACATTCCTTCCTACCTCTCTCTCCCTTCTTCTTCCTCACCTTTCCCCTCCCTACAGCTATCTCCATCCTCCTCCCTCTACTCAACACCCTCACCACCATCTCCCCATCCTTCTCCCCTCCCCACCACCCTATCCTACCATCCTCTCTCCTCTCCCTACTCCTACCCCAAATATTTATAATCCTTCCCAAACACTAACACACATCTTGTCCATTTCGTCTTGTTAGTTCTCCACTCAGAGTCAAAGTCAGGCATTATTCTCACTTACTCTTTCATCTGGCCCAAGCTTTCCTATCCTTTGGGAATAACAAAGTCAACACACACGGCGAATTGACTGATGATGGTAAAGGGAAAGGGGGGGGGGGGTGAAGGGGGAGGGGGGGAGGGGTTGACACTGTCTTTATTAATGGTGATGGTGAGAAGGCGGTGTCTTCATTATATTATATTGTGATAATGATGAAAGAGCAATTTTGAATCATGTGAAAACTTACACCTAACCGAACCTAACCTATCCTGTCATACTCACGTGGAAATGACTTGACTGTTATTCTTGAACCACTTGAACTCAGGCTCTGGTTTGCCCTCGACGATGGCCTTGAAGAGAGCCTTGGAGCCCTCGAATACCTCCTGGTCGCCAATAACCTTGAGGAACACTGGAGCCTCGGCCCTGCGGTTGGGGTCCCTGTAGGGGGAAAGTACGGACCACCTCAGTTTTGTATGTGAGGAATAATTTTTCTTTAGTCCTTGCATTTAAACATAAGTTGTCCTAAGTTCACCACAATTGAGTTAAATTGACCTGAGTTGACCTATGTAAATTGGTATGGCTGTACACAAAACATAATAAGAGAACAAGTAAAACCTCTCCATTAGGTTCAACGTTCAACTTACACATCGTCTGCAACTTCCAGAGTCGCCTCATGTTCGATCTGTCCCTCGCGGTTCTTAGCCACTACCTTGTACTTGCCGGAGTCGCTGTAGGTGGTGTCCTTGAGGTAGAGCGTTTGGCCGTCTCCCTCTCTCCTAATGCGATACTTGTCACCATCAGGAACAATGGGCTCACCGTTGAAGTACCAAGACAACTCTGGTAGTGGGACTCCATCGTATTTCACAGACATCTTGACGTCACGACCAGGCAGCTGAGAGATTATGTAGAGAAATTCATTTTTTTTTATATAATTTTACCCAGAGAACTTTTTTAAAAATTTGTTTGGGAAAATTTATTGTTTAGAATCTTTTCCAGGGAAGTAATTTTTAAATTTATGTGGGGAAGTTATGTTAAAATTGTGAGTGAAAATAATAAGACAGCTTTTACGGGAGAAAATACTGTTTCGAAATAAAAGGAAATTTATATTATACGAGCTATCGCAACCCTGGCTATCAATACACGAGAGGGATGTCCATACACTCGCTTTAAAAAGTATCCTTACGATTTTATGTTAAACAATACAAAGCAACGAGTGAAGGATTATGACAACCAAGACAACAGGAGTCTCAGTGTTCATTTTAAAATTCATCGAATCCCTCCGTAAAGATACTTTTTGGAGTGTGTGTGTACCGGAGGGAGGCATGTACTCAGAGTGTGTGTGTACCGGAGGGAGGCATGTACTCAGAGTGTGTGTGTACCGGAGGGAGGCATGTACTCAGAGTGTGTGTGTACCGGAGGGAGGCATGTACTCAGAGTGTGTGTGTACCGGAGGGAGGCATGTACTCAGAGTGTGTGTGTACCGGAGGGAGGCATGTACTCAGAGTGTGTGTGTACCGGAGGGAGGCATGTACTCAGAGTGTGTGTGTACCGGAGGGAGGCATGTACTCAGAGTGTGTGTGTACCGGAGGGAGGCATGTACTCAGAGTGTGTGTGTACCGGAGGGAGGCATGTACTCAGAGTGTGTGTGTACCGGAGGGAGGCATGTACTCAGAGTGTGTGTGTACCGGAGGGAGGCATGTACTCAGAGTGTGTGTGTACCTGAGGGAGGCATGTACTCACCTTAGCCTGGTTGGGGAAGGTGGAGGTGAAACAAGGGGCCTCAAAGCTCTTCCGAATGGTCACCTCACAGTCCGTCTCAGCTGACCCGTGAGCATTCTGGATCACACACTTGTATTTGCCGGAGTCTGTTCCCACTGCTGGACGGATTTCTAAGTAAGCCTGAAGGTAGACCGTAGAAGCATGGGATGAGTGAACTGTACCTCGTAGAAAATGGATCATAGAAAACTGACATCACTGGTCCTTAAACGATCGACCATAGAAAACGGGTCGTCAAATTAAACCATCATAAAACATATATAATCTAAAACAACCAAACGAATATGACAAAGACTGAAAAAAAAAGGATAAGAACTGAAAATAAAAGAATAACAAAGCAATTTAAGGACAAGGTGAAATAAAATGAGAAGTGACAATAATAAATGAAGACATAACTAAAGAAAACAAATTATTCTCCAGCTTTATTTACTGATTAATTAATTGGTTTATATTTTAACAAACAAAACAAAATAAAAGTAAATAAACAAAGTAAACAAGACACTAAGAACAAGAAACTCCAGAGAAAAAAACAATAACATAAAATAAAACAAAAAAACAAAAGAAAAACGATAACACTAACTATATGATAAACACAGGATAAGATAATAAATAAATTAAAACATCCTCTAAGTTCTATCAACACACAGGCAGGTCCAGCTGAGCAGAAGTTCATTAGGTGAATTATTCCTCGTAAGTAAAGATATATGAATAATTTAAATGAAAGAATAAGATATCTCGTCTAGAAACTAAAACTGAATTAACACTGAGACTCTACCTTAACGAGAGATGTTTAATTAACACCAATTAGGAGACAAAATGACACTCTGATTTCAATGGGTGTCGAGTGCTATGAAATGTCTCTAGGCAAGGTAGAGTCTCAGTGTAATTTTGTCTCCTAACTTGTGCTAATTGAACGTCTTTGGTTAAGGTAGAGTCTCAAAATGACTTATTATTATTTTTGGAGGAAATTTTCCACCTTTGCTTAAATAAACTACACTGGAAATACTATATTAAAGTCTTAGGGAGGAGGACCCGGTGATGGAAGGGAAGGGGGGTAGACGTGCCACCTCTTCCCCTCTCTGGACCTGCCAATTAAACACAACTACCAATTCTCAATAACAACACTAAACTACGTAACTACATACAGTTCACCTATAAACAACTGCACAGATTACAATTCATTATTCCCTGAACATCATCTGATTCCAGTATTCTGAGATAATGCGATTCTCAGTTTTCTATACAAAAATTTAAATATTAACATTTCATACATTTTCCTCAATATTTTGTTCAGTATTCGAAGGAAAAAAAGGGTATAAACATCAAGGGAGAATTTATATAGCTACATAAATTCGATTCATGTCAATAAATACAAAATCTACCTCACCGTTTTCTTTGATAAGGGAGGGAGGGAGAGGGGAACTTATCTAGAAATTCATTATGGATTCCTCTAGCAAACAACAACAGGTGGCTTTATTGTTCATCGTGGTTCATTAAGGTCAGATTAAATTATAATCTGAGTCTTACCTGTTTCTGGAATGAATAAAAAAACAGGATAGAATTAGGAGAGAGAATAAATTAAATAACAGAGAGAAAATGGATAAATATTACGTGATTTAATAGACGATAATTAATTAGCTAAGGTTTTGTAAGGTCATTCATACATAAATACAGACAGACAAAAGAATAGCTATGCTTATATACATAAATATACATATACACAAATGTACATATATACATAAACCATATAGATACAGGAGGTGACAAAACTACTTCAAGATCTATGGTGACTTTCAGACAGCCAACTCAAATCATCATCACGATAAGTCACACTCCCAAACACAGTTCCAATATACATGTAAATCACAAACTCCTTTATCCACTGTATATAAATAGGAACTTAACCCAATTACTAGCAAGGTGTAAAAAATTAAAAAAAATAGGATGGATTATGTAAATGAAGTGAATTGTTATATATTTTTTGGGGGGGAAAGACTTGATGATGATAATAATTTTGGATATATTTTTTTATAGATTTTTGGAAATTATGAAGAATTACGTGAATTATTGCTTTTAGGTGATACGAACAAGTGTATGTATGTATGTATGTCAAATTCCCTTACTTGTTCTTCTGCTTCCTCTTGTTAATGCTTCAGATTTCCTTGTTTCCCTCCCTCCCACACTAACGAGAGGGGGAAGAGACAACATGGGCGTTATGTTGATCAGTAAATAAGAAAGATGTAACTTATGGCTGAGGTTTTTGGCAGACATCATAAGAGGCCAATGATTTGACCTCTTCTTCCTGTTCGACCTTTCCTTCCTTCCTTCCTCCTTCTCATCTTCCTGTTCCTCCTCCTCCTCCTCCTCGATCTCTTCTCTTCCTCATCCTCCCCTTCTCATTCTCCTCCTCTACGCAGATGTGACTACCCGAGCACACACTCACATTATCACCCTACTCACCCTATCATCCTACACACCCTATCACCCCACACACCCTACACACCCTATCACCCTACACACCCTACACACCCTATCACCCTACTCACCCTACACACCCTACTCACCCTACACACCCTACTCACCCTACACACCCTACACACCCTACACACCCTATCACCCTATCACCCTACTCACCCTACACACCCTACTCACCCTACACACCCTATCACCCTATCACCCTACTCACCCTATCACCGTCGTAGGTGTAGAAGGCTCGGTCACCAAGCTTGATCTCTTGGCCATCCTTATACCATTTCATGTGGGGTACTGGTCCACCCTTCATTGCCACAGGGAGCCGGATAGTCTGGCCCTCGTCAAAGCTCATGTCCTTCAGGCCCTCAGAGAACCTGGCCGCACTGTCGGGTTGTCCATCCTCCCGCTTGAATCCTGTAGGAGGCCACGAAGGAGGTTTTAATGAAGTATTTAGTGTGTCAGTCGGGTTGTGTTTATCGATCTGGTCCATTTATCTAGACCAGAAGAGCCTTATGATAGTGGAGGAGGAGGAGGCGAAGAAGAAGAAGAAGGAGGAGGCGATGGAGTAGGAGGAGGAAGAAGAAGAAGGAGGTCTTACCGAGGACTGAGAGAGTAGCAGAGGACTTGGAGTCACCCTCAGGATTCTTGGCCACACAGGTGATCTCGCCCATGTCACCCTCCGTAGCTGAGTCGATTTGGAGGATGACTGTTCCGTCTGGCTCAACAATTTGCTTGAAGTGTTTACCGTCGATGTTGATTGGCTGACCGTCCTTCAACCTAGGGGTGGGGGGGGGGAGGGGGTGAATTATTCCGAAATCATTAATTAACCTAAACAAAATAAGTAACCTAACTTAACCTAACCTAACTTAACCTAACCAAACCAAACCTAACTTAACCTAACCTAACTTAACCTAACCTAGAATAGCTCATTATAACTGACGTAATTAACTCTCATATAATGCACAGTAATTACCACGCACAAGGTTACCTGAAAGAGCTATATAATCTTACCTGGCAACATAATTAATTCCTACACGTACACAACTTGTTAAACTGTCACGATTCAGCTTTGACCTTTAATTAACTTGACCTAAGGTAATGGAACATTTAACTATCTCGACCTAAGTTGACCTGATAACTCAGTATTTGACTTGAATTGACAAGATATTTCACCCTCTTGACCTTTCAATTTGACCTTAATTGACCTCTTAATACTTACCACTGGACCTCTGGCCTAGGTGAGCCTCCAAGCTTGACCTCCATCCTGACAGGATAGCCGAGGATGACCTTGCTGGCCCTTAAGCTCTGGATAAACTCTGGCCTTGAAGGAGGAGCTGGAGAAACGGATGATGAAGAAGGGAATAAGCAAAACAATGATGACGAAAATGATAATGACGGAAAAATAATGATAATGATAATAATAACAATAACTTGATAACAATATTAAAATGATAATAAATAAATGAACTAAATGATGAGAGAGAGAGAGAGAGAGAGAGAGAGAGAGAGAGAGGCCCATACTCATTCAACTCCCACCAATCACACACGATGGTTGATGACGTCAGACCTAACCACACCCAATCATTAATGTTCAACGTTGTAGTGACAATATGGTTATTCATTAACCCTATTAACAACTCGTTGACCCAATTTGATTAATGAATGCGAGGTAGTTATGTTGGATGGCAATTTGTGATTATAACAGCAGTTGGGTTATTACTGTGTGTTAGTTTCAGTCCTGGTATGTATGTATGTATGTATGTATGTATGCATGTAAGTATGTATGTATGTATGTATGTATGTATGTATGCATGCATGTATGTATGTATGTATGTGAATGGAATGTGGCAATTTTTTTCTCTCTCTCTCTCTCTCTCTCTCTCTCTCTCTCTCTCTCACTCTCTCCCTTCTCCCTACTCACTCCCTCCCTCTACTTACGTGTCACAACCAGAGAAGTGTCGGCCTCTACAGCGCCTTCTTCGTTAGAGGCGTGGACGGTATACCTACCCGCGTCCTCCTGGCTCACCACCTTGAACTCCAGGTAATAGAGTCCTTCGGCAGTGACTCCTGTGTCGATGACGTCTGTAGGATACACCTGGTGGCCATCCTTCAACCTAGGGAGAGAGAGATGATTGGAAGAAGGAGTTGTTGTTGTTGTGGTTGTTGTTGTGGTGGTGGTTGTTGTTGTTGTGGTTGTTGTGGTGGTGGTTGTTGTGGTTGTGGTGATGGTGGTTGTTGATGTTTTTGTTGTTTTTGTCCTCTACTGTACCCTAATAAGTCACTATACTACTGTTTATAGTGACTGTGAATTTCAAGCTAATGGTGTGATAGTGACGGATGACTCTTGACTGGTTGGTGTTAGTGAAAATAGTGATGATGATGGTGGAAAATTATTATAAAAAAGTCCTACGAGTTCAACTAACCATTTGACCTCTGGTTTGGGGAATCCTATTATCTTGACCTCAAACTTGCAGGATTTGCCGTCCATAATCTCTTGGTCTTTAGGTTTCCTGGTGACCTTTGGCTTCATACGAACAGCTGTGAGGGAGGGACAGAAAGAGAGAGAGAGACGCTGATAAATGTGGAATAGGAGAAATATGAGATAGAATAACTAAATATATGGAAAGAGGTCACACACACACACACACACACACACACACACACACACACACACCGCCTCCTCCTTCAAACAAAAGCCAGCTGACTCCTTCAACACAGCGGCAGGTTATGAGAGCTCTGAGACGATGTTTTTGGCCCTAATGTCTTACTTTCCTTACCTCCACCTGCCTCACCTTCCTACCTCCACCTGCCTCACCTTCCTACCTCCACCTGCCTCACCTTCCTACCTCCACCTACCTCACCTTCCTACCTCCACCTGCCTCACCTTCCTACCTCCACCTGCCTCACCTTCCTACCTCCACCTGCCTCACCTTCCTACCTCCACCTACCTCACCTTCCTACCTCCACCTACCTCACCTTCCTACCTCCACCTGCCTCACCTTCCTACCTCCACCTACCTCACCTTCCTACCTCCACCTACCTCACCTTCCTACCTCCACCTGCCTCACCTTCCTACCTCCACCTGCCTCACCTTCCTACCTCCACCTACCTCACCTTCCTACCTCCACCTACCTCACCTTCCTACCTCCACCTACCTCACCTTCCTACCTCCACCTGCCTCACCTTCCTACCTCCACCTGCCTCACCTCTCTATCAAACCTCCCCTCAGATAACAACATGACCTCAAGTGTTGACGGTGCCCAGGGAGCCACTCAGGTTGTTAACTTCTAAACAACAGGTGACCAAGAAAATACCTTTATATCTATTCACCTTATACTCGAGGACCGCTTCAAGGTGCTGCTTCAAGGAAATGCCAAGTTGGGTCGTGTTTACCTCTAGCGACACAAATGCTTTCTAGATTATCGTTTGATATAAAATTCACTAGAGTAAAAAATATATATGTATGGATGTTGTTTTTATTGACTTTTAATTAACTAACCTAACCTAACCCAACCTAACCTAATCTAACCTAAATAAACCCAAACCCAATCAAGCTAGTATACTCACGCCTGACCACAAGGGCTGTCTCAGTGCTGGTCTCGTTAAGCTCGTTGCTGAACTTGAGGCGGTACTGGCCAGAGTCGATGGAGGAAGCCTCGACCAGCGTCAGGGAGATGGTGGCTTCACAGTACGATGTCTTCTTGATGTCGATCTTAATCTTTCCAGAGGCCTCACACACGTCTCCGTCCTTGGTCCTGATGGGACGGAGAGGACAAGCCGGGTCAGATGATGGCGGGATAGACGGAAGGGACAGAACACTGGACAGGATACGGAAAGACGACGAGGAGAGGTATTTGATACGAGGACTGAGGAGGATGAAGGTGAGAGACAGAAACAGACAGAAAGAGACAGAAACACACAAAGACAGACAGATAAACAGAGAGGAATATGGGACAGAAGCAAGGGATGGAAGGAAGGAAGAGGAAGAATGATGATTGAGATTCTTGACTGTCTACATGCAGATGACTGGAAGAATGACCTACGTGGGCGAACTACACTATGGGTGACCTGACTCCCACACACGGGGGGCGGGGGAGTGTAGGGGGGGTGTGTGTGTGGGAGGAGGGGATGTGTGTAGGGGGGGGGGGGTGGAGGGTCTTTCACTATAGGGGGAGGAGCCATACTATACAGGGGTGCTAATACACAATAGAGGGAAGGGGAAGGGGGGGGGGGTGATTATATACACTATACTGTATGGGAATGACTGATGACAACATAGACTCTTGCTGACATTGAGGGAACTCCTGACACTTACTGACAAAATAACAATAGGAACTCCTGACACTTACTGACAAAATAACAATAGGAACTCCTGACACTTACTGACAAAATAACAATAGGAACTCCTGACACTTACTGACAAAATAACAATAGGAACTCCTGACACTTACTGACAAAATAACAATAGGAACTCCTGACACTTACTGACAAAATAACAATAGGAACTCCTGACACTTACTGACAAAATAACAATAGGAACTCCTGACACTTACTGACAAAATAACATTAGTAACTTACAACCTAACACCTGCTGACACAATGATATTAATAACTGCTGACATTTGCTGACACAATTAACATTAACATTTAGTTCTTCATTATTTCATTCTACTTAAAAAAAAAACACTTATTTTTTCCTCGTGTTTTCTTCATCATTATACATTATCTTATCTTGTATCTTCTTCTTCACTGTCTCCCTCAATCATTAATCTTCCCTTCCCATCTCCCTTGTTTTTTGCCTTTACCATTACACCTCTTTTATTCCATCTCCTATTTCTCATTTTCTTCTTGCCTTCTCTCTTTCTTTCTCAATCTTTTTTCTCAATCTCCTTCCTTTATTCTTTCTTTATCTTCTCTTTCCTCCCCTCCTTCTCCTTTCTTCCTTCCTTATCCCATCGTAGAGAAAAAATAACATCTCTTTACCCTCTCCCTCTCCTTCTCCCTTTCTTCTTTTCCTCTCTTTTCCCTCTTACCATTTACCCTCACCTCTCACCACCTACTTCTCCCCTTCCTCCTTTATCACTCTCCTCACCTTCTCTTCTTCAATCATCTTCCTCACCTCTTACTTCCCCCTCTTCTTCCCCCCCCCCTTCTTCCCCCCCCACTCTTCTTCCCCCACTCTTCTCCCCCCCCTCTCTTCCTCCTCCAACTCACCAGACAAAGTTAGGCCTTGGTGATGCTCTTATCTTGACAGTAAGCGTAACATCATCACCCTCAGCGCCCTTCGTGACATTATCCAGGCCTTCCACAACCTCGCAGGGTAGTTTCTTCTGCACCAGCGAGGCCTTAGAGCTACACTCCCCCACCAGGCTTTTGGCTGCGACTGACACCTGCAGGAGAAAGGGTAGCCACAGGTGAGGTTTGGGTTAATTAAGATATGTTACGGTAAATTAAGGTATTCTATTGTAAATTATGGTTTATTAAGGTAAATCAAGGAAAATTCAGGTAAATCAAGAATAAATCAAGGTAACGCAAGGTAAATTCAGGTAAATCAAGGTAAACCAAGAATAAATCAAGGTAACTCGGTCACTCACATCACCGTAGTCGTCCATGTTGAGGTCCTTGATGGTGAGGCAGTAGACGCCAGGCTCAGGGTTGGTGAACACGTGGCGATCGTCCGCCTTCACTGGCACTCCGTTCTTCTTCCATTGGCACTCAGGCAGCGGTAGACCTGACGCTCGGAGGGTGAAGGTGACATCATCTTCTAGACAGTAGTTCAGGTTCTCCAGGGCGCCAATTACTGCTGGTTTCTCGGCTGTGTAGTGAAGATTAGATAGATAGATAGACAGATAGATAGATAGATAGATAGATAGATAGATAGATGGATAGATGGATAGATAGATGGATAGATAGATATATAGATGAATAATTAAACAGAAAAACCTAAAGCAAAAATTCATTCTTAATAATAATAATAATAATAATAATAATAATAATAATAATAACAATAATAATAATAATAACAATAATAATAATAATAATAATAATAATAATGATAATAATAATAATAATAATAGCAATGACAATGATAATAATAATGACAATGATAATGATAATAATGACAATGATAATAACAACTTCGTCTCCCCCTCCACCCTAGTTCAAGTCCAATATTACCTGTGCTAATTAAGACGTCCTTAGCAAGTAATTTTCAGGTATCGTTAATGACACTCTCACCTGTCCTGGTTCTTACCTGTGGGTCAATTATCTTTTTCTGCCACCTTTCTTTCTTTTTCTCTCTCTCTTTCTTTCTTTGTATCTCTCTCTCTCTCTCTCTCTCTCTCTCTCTCTCTGCTGTAACATTAATCACCTTGTTTTTTCCCTTCTCGGTGTTCCCCTCTTACCACCTCTCTCTTAATCTTTCCTTCCCTCCTATTCCTCCTACTTCTCCTCTTCCTTTCACTCTTTCTTCCTTTCCTTCCTTTCACTACCCTTCCTTAATTTCACCTTCCTTTCTCCTCACCTGTCACTCTCACCAGCTCTCCCCCTCCCCACACTCCCCATCCCTCCCCCTCTTTCTTTCCCCTCCCCGTTCCTCTCCCCCCTTTCACTACCCAGTCCAGATACTCACTGTGGACCTTAACAGTGCAGGAGCCAGCCTCACTACCAGCAGCGTTCGAGGCAGTGAAAGTGATCTTGCCAGCGTCCTCTAACACGGCAGAGTGGATCCGGAGGCCATAAATCTCCTTCTCTTCATTCCGTGTGTACTCGAAGTGCTCTCCGTCGTGTAGTTCCTTCCCCATGAGAGTCCTACGGGTCAGGGAAAGCCAAGGATATCCATTAGGAGGGTTTAGTGATAATATCCTACGGTGAGGTACAGCATTGGATAAATATTAAGTGTCTTGCAATCTTCTTCGTGTGGTTCCTTCCCTCTGAGCATCTTACAGAAGAAAGATGGAGGTGAGGAAAGTCCTTATTTGATCTGCAGGATGAGGGAAGGAGCCTAAGGGAACACAAGAGGACGATACTCTTAATATCCTACATTGTTGACAGGAACATTGGACTTAATAATCCTCAAACATCCTACCTATAAGGAGGGACAAGGGGATGATATGGAACTATTGGGAAGGATTGTATAGTGAGGAGCGAGATAGATATCCTTGGAGGATTACATAACTGATGACAATTTAATATCCTACGTTGGGGATGGATATACAAGTCCTACGATAGCTACATGAAGGATACATACTCCACATCCTAAGATCCTAGTAGATAAACAATAAAGATATCCTTCAAGTATCCTACAGAGAGAAAGGATTTATGTATAAAATCCTATTACTGTAAGGAGGGGGAGGGGGATTATGGGTCCTATGAACTCCTGTACGTGTCTGTGAATGTCTTCAGACGTCTATATACTCCTGTACGTGTCTGTGAATGTCTCTAGATGTCTATAAACTCCTGTACGTGTCTGTGAATATCTCTAGACGTGTGTTAACCACTCACCAGACCATGGTAGGCGGGGGGAAGGCGTGGATAGGCACAGTGAGGTGGAGGTCCTTCCCGTAATCAACAGTTTCGTCGGCTAGTGGTCCAGGTTGTGGCTTCACCAACACCCCCATGCGGCACTGACGAGAGAGAGAGAGAGAGATGCTATTATTGGCCGCGTGAGAGTAGCAGTGGGGAGAGGGGAGGGGAGGGGGTGAGATAACGGGTGAGGGAAGGGGGGGGGAGGGAGTAAAGAGGGGTAGAGAGGGAAGGGATGGAGAGGGAATAGAGAAGGGGGAGAGAAGGAAGTATAGAGAGGAAGAGAGGGAGGAGAGGGTAGGGAAGAGGAAGAAGAGGTGAAGGAGAGGAAAAAGGGGGTGGAGGAAGGGATAAGGGGTGAGAAAGGGTAGAGATGAGATAATGAGGGAGAATGGAGGGAGAAGAGAATGAGGGAGGAGCGAGAGGGAAGGAAGATAAAAGTGAAAGGGAGGGGAGAGACTGAGATAAGGGGGGAAGTGAGAGTATGAATAGAGAGAGAGAGAGAGAGAGAGAGAGAGAGAGAGAGAGAGAGAGAGAGAGAGAGAGAGAGAGAGAGAGAGAGAGAGCTGACTGGTCTTGTGGGAGGAGCTGTACACAAGAGCCTAAATGGTTTTATATTACAGCCAAAGGGAAATTCATGTTTTCTCGTAGGATGTTGTACACTAAAGTTATTTATACGACCTGGATTTCAAAATAATAAAACTCTGGTTGTGTAAATTGTTAAGTGTAAAGTGTTAAGTGTTAAGTGAAAATTGTTAAGTGTAAAGTATTAAGTGCTAAGTGTAAAGTGTTAAGTATAAAATATTGGAAGTGTTAAGTGTTGCAAGTGTAAAGTGTTATAAATATGTATGTTAGACAAGTGCTACAGAAACAAGTGTTGTAAGGTGTCACATAAATATCTCAATCATTCAAGTGCTACAAAGTGTCATATCATACAAACCGCTACAAAAACAGATGGCTGTAAAGTATCTTATAAGTGACTAATTAAGTATTTAAGTAATTCATTATTTTACTTACGGTAGTCTGACACTCGCCATGTTGGTTCTTGCCCTTGACAGTGAAGGAACATTTCTCCGTTTCCTTCACCTCCTTCACTATCAAGGTGTGCCAGCCAGACATACGTTCACAGGTGACCTCAAACTTCTCAGAGGTAGGCAGTGGCTTCCCGTCTCTCAGCCTGGAAGAGAGATGGAAGAGGAGACTGAGTGGGTTTTTCCTTCTTGTGGTCGGGGTGAGGGAAGGGATAGAGGGAGGGGATGGGTGGAACGGGTAAAGAATAGGGATTTCTTATTACGATGGAAGAGGAATTTTTACAATGCTGTTTTGTTGGTGTATTTGGGTGTTTTTTTTTTTAAGAATTCTGAGAGTGAATTTTAAGACAAAGAAAGTTGTAGGTAACTCTTTGTGTTTTTTTCCCCACTCTTTTCTTTCATATTTTCTTTTTAATTAATCTGATTTTCTTTCTTTTCTCTCGCTCTTTATTTATCCATTTCTCTTTCTCTATCTTTCACAGTTTTTTCATTTTTCTCTCTCTCTTTTTTTATGTTCATTGTATCTATCTCTGTCTCTCAATCACTTCCCATTATCTCTCCCTACTCTCTTTACCTCCCAGTCTCTCTCTATTTCTCTATTACTGCTCTCTCTCTATTCACTCTCTTTCTCTCTCTCTCTCTCTCACCTCCCTCCCACTCTCTCCCTGCTTTACAATCATTTCTTAAAGTCTGCTCAGTTTTCCTTTACAAACTCCAACCAAATCCTTTGACCACATCTCACAGGGCCAACACAAGACTCGCCTCACCTACTTCACTCAAAGGATAAGGACAAGCTCACTACAAAAGCAACACGAGAAAAACGAAACAAAAATTGGTGCAGAGTGTGTGTGTGTGTGTGTGTGTGTATGTGTGTGTGTGTGGGTGTGTGTGCAATGCAATGTTGACTCACGGATGCATAACTATTTGTTACTTCAAAGGCGTGGGGAAATTTGAAGGTTGGTGGGGAAAAAATGGTAGTGACGTGGGGAAAAATGTCACATACTCATTATTCAGATAGGTACTATCTCTTGATACTTACCTTACTCCCGACACTTTCCTACCCAAGCAGCGTAACACTTAAATAACAATATATCACTTCTCTGTCACTTTCCTTAATATTTCCAGTGGCACTTTCCCTCCCCATCCCCATTACTCTCCTTAATATTTCAATGGTACTTCCCTTGCCCCACTCTATGAAGTACTTTCCTACTCCTCTTGGCACTGTGACACTTACCATTGGACCTCAGGGATCGGGTCTCCTACGATTTGGCACTTGATGACAGCGTCTGTGTGTTCCTTTACAAACACGTCCTCTAGTTTGTTACGGACTCGAGCCTCCTTCTCTGCGGGGGTAGAAAACGACACAAGTGGTGAGTGTGGTAGTGTGGTGGGAGTGTGGTGTGGTGAAGGTGTGGTGAAGGTGTGGTAGTGGTGGTGAAGGTGGTGTGGTGAAGATGTGGTGAAGGTGTGGTGTGGTGGTGAAGGTGTGGTGTGGTGGTGTGGTGAAGGTGTGGTAGTGGTGGTGGTGTGGTGAAGGTGTGGTGAAGGTGTGGTAGTGGTGGTCGTTGTATGGTGGTGGTGTAATGGTGTGGTGTGGTAGTGTGACATAGTGTGGTGGTAGAATGGTGATCTACACACACACACACACAACATACCATCAGCCACATCCACTCTCGTACAGGTACATACAATATACCTCAAAATAACCTTCACGCCAGGATGACTATACACACAGGTATGATCAATTACCTGGCCAAAACGATGATTAAAACTCGGCATTATACGTTTCACAAATATCAAATATCACCAATATCAATTTACTCTCCCACTGATCCCGAATAAAGTTGACCTGGTATATGTATGAGTGGAAAAAGGTCAGACAAGCTACATCAAATAAAATCAAGCTTAATATATCATTCGTATTTATATATGGGACGTAAGTTTTATTGAAATTTAAAGAAAAAGTTCCACGGAAATCTAAATAAAAAAAAGTTCCACTCTACTGTAGTTCTTAAAACACCCTCTCTCTCCTACCCCATCCCATCTAATCCCGCCCCACCCCACCCCACCTCACCCCACCCCACCCCACCCCACCCTCATGAGGTTCTTGCCCTGCGTCTTGAAGTAAACGAGACCACCCCCTCACGTGGTTAGATTGCATGCAAATTGAATGAGTTGCAAGGTAGCTATACGGAGCAGTCATCAAGGAGTAATGCAATCAGAGGGAGTCGCTAGTCCCAACACATATTAGAGGTAATGATAGGTCAACGCTCTCTGTCTGTCTGTCTGTCTGTCTGTCTGTCTTAGTCCGTCACTCATCTCCCACCTTAACATAACCTAATCAAATCCTCCTTTACCCCCCTCTCTCTCTCTCTCTCCCTCTCTCTCTCTCCCTCTCACCCACTCACACATTCACCACCCCACATTTCACCCAACCTAACCATCCCTCCCTCACCCCCTCCCAACACACACTCACCCTTGACAGTAACTTGGCCCACTTCCTCAACCTCCTTGATCTTGTTCTTCAGCACGCACTTATATTCCCCTGAGTGTTCTGGGTCACTGCCAATCCTCTCCATGGTGTACTTCTTGCCATCGAAGGAGAATTTAACACTGTCCTCTTCCTCCTTCAATTCCTTGCCGTTGCAGTACCTGTTAATTGGATCAACAGAAGGTGTGAATGAGTTGGTTGATTTTTGTGGTAAGATGGAGTATTGATTGACTTACTTACTCATATACTGACGGAGAAGATAAAAATAAGGTGTATATTTTTTTGTTTTTGTTATTTTGTCATTTTCCTGTTATCTCGCCTTTTGTCCTTGTTGGTTAGGTTAGGTTAGGTTAGGTTATCGTTAAGGTATTAGATGAAATAAGGTAGGGTGCCTAATCTTCACGTGATCTAATTTTCCAGATTAAATGCATCACACAAAAGTACCGTACCAACATTCTCTTGCAACTTGCAGAAACGTGATGGCATTAAGGTTTAAGACACGTACTGTATATATGATGTTGCTGTGTGAGTGTCGAGAAAGTAGGCAAAATTTATCCTTTTAGTGTAATTGCAGGTGAGTTTAAAAAGGTTTATTTTGTGAGAGAAACTCATTTTGCAATTTATGTAATGGATGCGTGTACTGAGTCCCTTACTATCTGAAACAACGTATTTTTTGTTATTATTATTATTATTATTATTATTAGTATTAGTATTAGTATTAGTATTATTATTATTTACATACTTTACTATATAAATCTTAAACAAAATAAGACCAATAGCATTTTTCCAATCTCTTTTATTTGTAATATTTCGTAGACAAACTTAAACACAAATAAGGAGTTACCGATTTGGTTGTCTATTTCGTCCCATCTTCGGATAATGAGATTCAGGTGAACTTAAGAGTGCAGGAGAAAAGTCGGTATCCTGCACGAAGAAACTCAGATTTTTACCTAATTTACAAGATGTGGATAACTATTATTATCGCTAATTAACAAAAACGTATAATTAATGGGACGATGATGTTAATTTTTGTGAATAATTTACACGACTTTATTTCAATCAACGTCGCTTGAAATAAAGAGACCAGGTCAGGACGTGACCTGTACTGACCTGAGTTAGCTTAGGTTATTTTAGGTAAGTGATGTCAGTAGAGGGCGGAGTGATGTCAGAAGGGGGCGGGGAGATAACAAAAGGGGCGGAGCATTGTGGGAATTGGGCTACTTGATATCATAGGGGCGGAGCTATATCGTAAGGGGGCGGAGCGATGTCAGAATTGGGCTAAGAGATATCAAAAGGGGGCGGAGCTACTGTATATCGTAAGGGGGCGGAGCTACTGTATATCGTAAGGGGGCGGAGCTATATCGTCAGGGGAAACTATATCACAAGGGGCGGAGTTAAATCTTAAGGGGGAACTATATCACAAGGGGCGGAGCTATACCATAAGGGGGTGGAGCGATGTCGGAGGGGGAGGAGTCAAGGATCCTTCTAAGACAGTAATAGGGGGAAGCACTCAAGTTCCGCCTATTATACTCTCAACAGGTACTCATATTAAATCCAACTGGACGAGGTAGGACGTCCTGAAGTCACTTGACCTCAGCGTGTGGACAAAGACGACGACAACCCCAGTGTATGAGAAGAATAAATAATATAATTCCTTATAAACTATTAAATCATTGAATAAATTATTACAATATTTTTTGAAATTGTTAAAAGTAAAAAAAAAATAATAAAGATAATAATAATATTTGTATACATATTGCAACTAATAAAAATACTACAATTTTACGACAATATCATTATCGTCATCATTACTACTGAAAATGACATATCACCATTATTATTATCATTACTGCCAGCATAAATATCATCATTTAGTTTTCTGTTTATAATCTTAGCACCAGCAACACTCACCAGGTAGCCACAGCCTCGGGTACAGCAGTCGCCTCCACCTCCAGAACGAATTTATGCATGGCGATGAAACTCTTGCCATCCTTGAAGTTACTTTTTATGATGTGCGGAGGAGCTGTAGTGGTGAGAGAAGTGGTGATTAGTGGTGCAAGTAGTGGTGAGAGAGAGAGAGAGAGAGAGAGAGAGAGAGAGAGAGAGAGAGAGAGAGAATGTGTGTGTAATTTCAAAACTTTAGTGAGAGGTTTTCAGAATCAGTCATAGGGATGGGAGAACGATACCATGGGTGATTCGTATCAATAGAGAGTTAGATTAGACTCTATAGACGGATGGATTAAGGAATAGTTCATATAGATAACCTATGTAATATCTTCATACTCAAGGGATTAAGTTAGTGTACTCAAAGGGTTAATAATCATCGTAAGAGTCATCGTACTCAAGGGGTTAAATCATCGTCCTTAAAAGGGGGGAAGGAAATTTACGTACACAACAAATGTCAAGTAAAAAGTAACTATTTCCTTTAATTGAGTTGAGAAGGAAATTGAGTTTGAGATTGACTAACAAATTATAAGTACCTAAAGCTAATGATGTTCTGATGGAGTGTGAAAAGTTGGAATTGAAAGTTGAAATGAAAAATGAGTTTGAGAGATGGATTGGAAATAATGATCTTACAAGTTATGAATAATTTAAATGGAAATATAGTTGGAGAAAGGGATTGGAAAATATGAATAGGTCCTAATCACTGATCTTGTAAGGATTAGAAACAGTTGGGAGATTGAGTCAAAGATTAGGGATTAGAGAGAGAATAAACAATATGGGGTCTTATACTGTGTAACTCCATAGAACGATGAGAGACTTGTGTTTTGTGTCAATATTTGGACAACAAATAAACAAAAACACCCAAGAATTAACACAAACAATGAAATAAAACTATATAAACAAAAAAACAAATAAACAAACAAATTTACATAACAAATAATTTAATTTTTATATGAAAAATATCCTGAAGGAATTGATGTTTTGAAATAATATGCTAAAGTTGAAAGAAAGTTGTCAAGGGACTGTGTGTGTGTGTGCGTGTGTGCGTGTAAACCACAATTTAATCTTTGCCTTCAACACTGACTATTCATCTCGTATCACTGAAAAATATTACAAAATGGCTCCTCCAGAGACTGAATCCTCAACCAAGACTCTTTTGATGTTTCGATGAATATATGAAGGTAATTTGGATCAGTAGAACGAATCCCTGAAAAGATCAACGTGATACGATACCTCCAGTCCATCATTTGGTGCTTCGAATACCACAGTGAATTCAATTAGATCACTAGAGCGAATCCCTCAAAGCACCCACGTGATTCGAAACTTCTAAGTGTATCAAACAACCTGAGTCTCTTGTAGTTCGATCCTCATTTACGGTATTTACAGGGTAGAGTATGAATACTATGGGGGGGGGGGGTCTCGGTAAGTAGGTAAGAGAAAGGAGGAAATAAAAGGAAGAAGGAGAAAGGAAATGGCAGGATGGAGAAAGGAAAAGGACGATAGAGGAAGGAAAAAAGGAGGAGGAAAGAAAGGGCAGGGTCACTATCCCATGTATGACGTCATAGATCTACGTCACTCACAAATTTAACCAACAAACACAAAATCGTAAGATATAATAATTTAGCCTCCACTCTTAACCCACCGAGTATTGAAAGGTTAAATCGTCGTCGTTAAAAGACAGATTACCTTCCAGATACTGCCAAAAGATTACTATGAAAGAACAATTATCTTATTACTTCCCGTGAGGCATATTAACGTTATCCCAATACATGATCTGACTTCGGTTTTGGTTTAGATATAAAATATTAAACGAACAAACTTGACTTGAAACGAATTTAATATTAACAACAATTAACTAAAATATGTTGTTATATTATGTTCCGAATGAAGAGGATTAATATACCAATTAATTCATACTGAGAGTTGAATTATGTTTGTACAGGAAGACAGAACAATTAGTGACGACATTTGTAATCCTTAATGATCAATTCAATCCTCCTATGGGATCAGGTACATTGAACGTTATACCTGGAATTACACTGATTATTTTATTTATTATTTTTTAATCAGAGGCTAATGTGAGTAATTTTATAACAAGTCGTAATCTGGGTTACTGGAATCACAGAAGGTCGAATGGTCGAGCACACAGTCATATAACCTGTACAGCATTGAATTTCGACTAAGACTCTACCTTACATAGATCCGTTCACTGAGCACTAGATAGAAGATACTTCACTGCCGATGAGTGAAACACTGCAGCGTCCGTAACACACTCGTCCTTGAAGGTTCCCGACTAATTGATGGGAAAGCGGAACAAAACAGTCATGGTAAAGGGGGAAACAAAACTGAGGATAGGAGCTTCAGTGACCCAAGATTACGATTCAGAGGTTCAATTTAGATAATTTGAGAAAAGGTTCATTTCAGTGTGTCTGTTGGTTCGAAAATATTCCGAGGCACCAAGCACACGACTGAGCAAGCGGCTGTAATGTAGTAGTTTCAGTGGTTCAGACAAGACAGTGATTCAGTGGTTCAAACAAGACAGTGATTCAGTGGTTCAAACAAGACAGTGATTCAGTGGTTCGGACAAGACAGTGATTCAGTGGTTCAAAGAAGACAATGAGGACTCTGAACTAAGTATCGAACTGTAGGTGTAAAAGTCTCGAATATCACTTGACGAATTTCCCTCAGCACAAAATTAAAGTTACGTCAAAATACAATACACATATACACATAATACAACACTAAATACTGTAAGTAGACACAGATTATTAAGAAACATAACAGATATATACAAATAAAGCAACAGGACAGATTATACCAAGAGAAAAATAAGATATAAACATTATACAAAAGTTATATTAAATCGTAAGTGATCAACGTCACTATATACTAGAAGAGAAATAGAACGAACATATTACAGAGTATAAACTACGTGTTTTGTGAGGTATAACGACCAAACGAGTCTACTGAAGCGTGTCATATACGGTATATGCCCAAATATGCTTTACTCATGCTTTGGTTAATTATAGAATCTTAAGTTTAATAATCGGTTTTTAAAATAATAAGTAAAGAAGCTTTTTTTTTTTTTACTTTTATTTATTTTTTTAGTTTTGTCGTTTAATATTATTCAATTCGCTTATTGCAATTTAAGTGGGTTAAGTTAGTTTTAATTGGGTCGCTGTTTAATGGTTCGCCCTGACGCTGTGAGCTACGGTGAGTTGATGAGAACATTGCTGGTGTTAACTAGTGTCTGAGGCAGCGGTCCTTCCACCAGCTCGTGCTTTAAGGAGAAGAAGGAAAGAGAGAAAATAAATAATAATTGAAGACTTTTACCAAAACAAAAGAGAGAAAGAAGCAACTGGTTTTTATTTATCTGAAGTTAGAACATTGAAGCGGCAAATGAGGCAGCGATGGTAGTTGTTATTTCTCCTTTCTACTTCTTCATCTTCTTTACCTCCTCCTTCGTTGTCTAATGAAGCCACCATTGGGCTTCTACTTAGCTTCTCCTGCGGTTTCTTTCTCCCCTTGGAAACCTCCTGAGAGATGGAGAGTTCACCAGCATTGACTAAACCTTCCGTGTTCGGAGTCGCAAGGTTCGAACTTTCGGCATCGGCTTTGGCTTCATTATCAGAACGTGAGGGTGAGGAGGTCAAGTGGTCATCCTTCTCCTTCTCACTATTCCCTTCCTGACCACTTAAGGAGTTCTTGGTGTCCATGTTGTCGCCAGGAACACCATCCTCACCAAGGCCGTCATCAAAGGAAACAGATTTCTTCGTGTGTTTTTTTCTCTTCCCTGTGCCATCATTTATCAGATCATTGCCTTTTCCCCCACCACCACCACCGTCATCATCATCGTCATCAGAGCTACGGATGAGGATGGAACGCACGTCACTTCGATTCTCCTCTGTCTTAACTTCCTCCTGGATAATCGAGGGGGCCACGTCCTTCCCTACATCCTCGTCCTCGTCAGATAACACACCCTTGTACTCCTCAACCTCTACGGTGTGTAACATATGGACAATGGAGGACTTGGACACGTCATCTTGGTCGCCCACATCAGACTCGGCTGTAACGCAAGAAGAGAATAAGACATCAAGACCCACTATACACAGCTCAAACTTACACAAGGGAACAATTACCACCATTTTATAACTTACTCTTTTACCTTAGAGCAAAAAGTGTCTATTTTGTTGATATATAATAAATTAACTTCATTCAAACACATTAAATATTTATTATTCCTTAATGCGCATTCGGGGTCAAATGTTCGCTCCCTCTAAAACTGAAGCAGTATCGACCCTAAAATGAGACAACACAACACAGCAGCTTCAAAGATTCATTCCCCTGACTCAGGTTCATCACGGAGAGCGAACTTTTCACCGCAACTGTACTTCATCTAACTATCGTAACTGTTTTGTTGATATATAATAAATTAAATTGATCCTGTACTCACCAGTAATGATAGTCTTGGTGACGTTCTCCTGACGGTGTACGCTGCAGGAAGCCAACATCCTGTATCCTGGTGTACCCTCCTCCTCCACAGCAGGCACGTCCCACGTCTTCTGAAACACTAGCCCTTCGTCGTCATCGTTGTCGTCGTCGCCTCCATCGTCTCTCTTCGATAGTTCCTCACTGACTGTGACGTTCGTAGCCTTCGTGAACGTCGTCTCCATATCGTCACCTACATTCGTGTCCTTCTCGAAGGTATGGGAGGAGTGTTCTGCTGTTGTTGTTGTCCAGGTGTGGGGGCGTTTAGCCTTATGGCCGTGTTCCTCTGCGACTAAGATTTCAGAATTTTCACGATGCGGTTTATTTCCTTTTTTGTTTTTTGCCGTTTCCTTTGACTCCTGATCAGAATCTATTGAGAGTTTTCTTTTGCCCTTCCCCTCACCAAAGCCTGCCTCTAATTGCTGGTCCACTTCATCATCTGGACCATTCACAACACTGTTAATTGTGAAGTCACCAGCGTGTTCACCAACCCCGTCTTTGTTTTCCTCGTCTGACTCCACCTCATCCTCAACGCTATACTGAGAACGTAATCTAGCGGTCTCTAAGCCAGATTTACTTTGACCTCTCGGATCTGCTACACAGGGAGGACAACACACATATATGGGATGAAAGTTTATCTTGTAATTAATGAGCCATATGTAGAGAAAAAAATTGCATACACACTTCGAAAAAAAAATGTTGAGTTGCTGCAAGATAAAACATATGCCGTTGTGTTTGTCTGTCATGGCAACGGGTTAAACCAACAAGAAACAAGAACATTGTATGCAATTTTAACTCAACATAAAGCGAATTTAACATACTGTCGAATTATATAAAAACAGTACACTGAAAAACACATGTGATAAATAGTAATTAGGATAAAGGAAATTATATAGAATATATAGAGAGAGAAAACGAAGAAAGAACAGGACTGAAACAAATGACGATCGTCTATATATTGAATATCAGAGATTCGAATCGCATGTATTATAGTATTCAAATCTATAATATTCGATAAACAGGGATCAGAAACTAATTATCAAACCAAGAAAAATATATAAACACATTTACTGGAAAAAAATAATGGTAATAATTATTTACATTTAATGACATATAGTTAACATGAACTGGATTTGTCATTTATTTATGCAACTTATATAATTATTTATATTTGTTTACATACAATTTATGTTCATGATAAACGAAGAAAAATGAACCTTATATCACCATTTATAATAATAATAATAATAATAATAATAATAATAATAATAATAATAATAATAATAATAATTTCGTTTTCATTTTTTCAAGATAAATTAAAGAAACTTAGACTTTATTGAGAGGTGTTTTAAGGTTCAAAGTCCTTCAGTCTGTCAGAAGAACACGAAGGGTTAACTAAACTAAAATGACTGGGCTTACTTTACTTTACTTTACTTTATAATCAATATTGTTTGTATTTGCGTGTACTTGATGCGTGTGTGTATGAATCTTTGTGTGTGTATATGAGTGTGTGTGCATGCGTTTGTATTATGTGTATGTGTGTGTGTATGTGTGTACCTCTGTGTCTGTGTAAGCTTGTGTATGCACTGTATGGATGTTTGATACACGATGTCTAAATGTATACGTGCATGAGAATGTATTTACGTGTATATAGATAATTACAAATACATCCTACCACAACAAATACGAATAGACAGCTACCCGTCAATATATTTCAGTTAACCTTTAAAATGTATAGTTTTTTATATTTACTTCACAGAAAACGGGAAGATACTTATTTAATCACCTCAAAGAAAACGGGAAGTCAATTTTAATTATTTACCTCACAGAAAACGGGAAGATACTTATTTAATCACCTCAAAGAAAACGGGAAGCCAATTTTAATTATTCACCTCACAGAAAACGGGAAGATACTTTTATTTATTCACCTCAAAGAAAACGGGAAGCCACTTTTAGTTATTTACGTCAAGGAAAAACATAAACAAACAAAATCGCCTCCTCAACCTCGTCTCAATGTGGAGGATAAGTTTTTAGATACAGAAGGCAGAAAGCACAACACCCGGAACTCACTTAATACACAAGGAACTCAAGACATACATTCATACATACGTGGGGATGATAACAGTGTATGAGTGTGTGTATATAAGGAAGGAGGAACAAGATTATTGAGTATTATAAACAAAACGATTCTTTACATTTTTTTTTATTTATTTTTTGTGATTTTCTCTTCCTTGTTTTTAATAAATTTCGTTAATTCTTCTTTTATTTATTTTAATTTTTTTGCTATACACCTTTTTTATCAATAATTTTGTTATTAATTATTTGTATTATCGTCTTTGTTGTATCTTTTCTTTTATGCACCTTCTTTATTCCTCTGTCACTATGCACTATATTTATTTCTATTCCTTGAACTTGTCTCCTAAGAAGTATTTATCGAGTTAACTTAAATTAATATAGATAATGTGTCGAGATTTCTGATTGGTCAATGAATGTTGTATGAAACGCTGTGATAGGTCAGGTAAATCGCAAAAGATGTTATAATTGGACCGTAGGAAATAGTATGACAAGGTGTGATTAGTCAATGGGAAAATATATTCAACCTTATGACCAACCGGAGGAAATTCTATGGAAAGATGTGATTGGCGCAAGTCGACAGCTCAATGAAGGCCTTTCCTGACTGACTGACTGAATAAATGACGGATTGACTGACTCACTAACTCACTGTTCTCCCTCCCAGTCTCCAGTCAATAACTTTATCAGCTCTAACAGGCTCTGCTAGACATTGGGTTCCTAAAGCCGGGTCAACACACCTTCCAAAGAACCCGGAAATGAGGTCAGGACACCGTAAACGAGATCACTGCCCTCTAAGACCCAGGTCACTGCTCCCCCCCCCCCCCCCTAGACGATCACTGGGGTAATGGCTTAGATTATAATGGAGGGATCAGGTCAGTAAGCCAGTCTCTCTCTCCCTCTTTTCCTTCTTACTCCTAACGTTAAAGTTGTCTTTCTCTCTGTCTGTCTGTTTCTCTCTATCTGTGTGTGTGTGTGTGTGTAGAGTTTTAATCTAATCTAACGTTGGTAACTATCGCGTGAAATATTGAAAGTTTGTGTAAATACTCGGCGTCAAAGAGTAAATATTAGTCTGATATTCCAGCCTCTATAAACAGCAGGAACTATAAACTGGTCCAAGCTGCGTTAGTGTTGGGTTGGTCGAGCCTCTGCGGCCATACTGACATGAATTTGAACCCCCTCCTAAAAAGTTTCTCAATTATTACGTAAGCATATTATCGATCAGTCAGTCAGGAGAGGCGGGTATTGAATTGATTATCACAGCTTATAACCTAATCTAACCTAACCTAACCTAACCTAACCTAACAATATTAAACTAAAATTTATTACCATACTCTTTTTTACTATCAGTGAAGACAAATTATCGAATGTGTGGAAAAGTTGTTTTAGATTGAAGGGCGGAAAGAAATCACCAAGGTTCTATCCCCGAAAATTTTCCAAGAGGGAGGATTAAATGTGGAGTTTTATCGTAGCTTCCATCCACTGAGACAGGATTCGAACCCTAGTGACGTAGGATTGAAGTTATTAATAGCATCTGATGTAGGGATGAAGATACTAGATCGCTTTTCATGTAGTACAAACCAAAGACTCGAAATCCTCTGAAGCAAATACTTTCTATCCACGATCATTATTTACAGAGTTCGAATCCCGTAAACCTAATTCCCTCTCGTCACTATCAGGAGTTCGAACCCAAGACCTGAGGCATCCAGTACTAGCAAGGAAAAAAAAGTCGTTTTGGTGTCAACTGAAACTCTGTGGAAACTGTTGTCGCCGGTAGCGAGACTCGAACCCATAACTCGAAACAGCTTCAAAGGCTTGTGCTTCAGTTCACTCCACCAGCCAGTAACTCGGCCATAAAAGTAGTAAAAATTAAATAAAAAAGTAGAGGCAAAAGAGTAAAATAATGAAGATATAAATTGTAAATAGTAAAATTATTCATATCTTTTATATAACAATGTTGGTGACGTTGCTGTAGGTAGTGACTTATCAGTAAAACAAAAAGTAATACTCAACTGTCAATAAAGCTCTTTATTCAAGAACTCTAAATAATTACTATAATTTAAGACCTGTATCAAATAGAAACCTAAAAATCAGTATCACTAAATTCTGATTATTGTGAGGATTAGACTTTTTTCTACTGATGTTTGCATTCTTGTTCAATCCAAGGCTTAAAATATAGTAATTATTTATAGTTCTTGAATAATAAAAGTGATCCTGTAGCAACAATGAAAAATAAGGTAAAATAGTTAATAGTGGACTAAAGTAGACCACTTAACACTATGTTGCTGTGGAAGTTAGTGGGAGTTATATCAGCGATGAAAATAATAAATTCCTTGTATGCAAATGAGCCCTTGAACATAATGGAAACCCATAGACGAGTACAAAAACCTATAATTCTTCCCGCAGAAGCAGCAGGGGCAATAGATGAGCTCCCTGGGGAGTCTTTCCTCCGGCCAGGGGCGCAGTAGGAGGCAAGAATATAAAAAAAAAAAATCCACGTGTTTACGGGCATGGTGCTCACTGATTGGCTCTTCTGAGATACTACACAGTGCAATGATTCGTCAAAACACGCACTAATGGTGATGGAGAGGGGGAAAAGAACCAATCACCACATGACATACCCCCAAACGCGTGGAATGTACCCCAAAATATCGCCTCAGGGGTAACTGCAGAAAATATTCGAGAGACAATACGTGTGAGGCAGCCGTGGCAGTAGACGATGACAGTGACGTGGCGGTATACTCACTGTTGACGGTAATTGTGCCCTCAGTGGTGGTGGAGCCTTCGACGTTGGACACCGTGGCGACGTAGTGACCAGAGTCTTCGGTCTTAGCCTCCTCGAAGACCAAACTGAAGGTGTCCTCATTCTCCACCTTGAGTTTAACCCGACGGTCATCAGGAGACCATTTCTTCCCGTCCTTGGTCCTGTGGAGGGTAGTAAGTGGTATGAGTGGAGGAGTAAGTGGTCAGGGTGGAGGAGTAAGTGGTCTGGGTGGAGGAGTAAGTGGTCAGGGTGGAGGAGTAAGTGGTCAGGGTGGAGGAAACCATACACACTACACACTAAAGTCCCAAACCCACTTATCAGTTAATCCCTAATTCACCTGCCACTTAATTAATCAACTATTTTCCCACTGATATCTTCAACCACTTAATCAGTAAACATTTAAGTACCCAATCAAATAATTTTACCACTTACATAACTGATCTTCAAATACTAATAACTTATCTACCTAATTTACCAACCACTTACCACTTAATCAGTCACTTACCACTTGATCTCGGGTAGTGGAATGCCGGTGGCTTTGAAGGTGTATTTGCAGGTGTTGTCCTCAAGGAACTCCACATCCTTCAGTCCTTCGGTAATGGCAGGAGCTTCGTGGAGTCGGAACCTGGCCTTACACACACTCTCACCATACTCGTTGCTCGCCTGGAAAATTTAAATTACTTATGATTTGAAATAATGGAAACAAAAGTTGGCTCCCTGTGGTGAAACTGAGTCACAGGAATGAATCTCCGAACTGACTTACCCTGACTGTTTTATCTACTTCGGATTTACGAGTCTGAATCTTTGGGTTTGTGAAGCGGCAGAGGAGTCGACAGGACTTTTATTCGGGACTTATCAACAAACCCTTTACCTAACTCATTAAATAACTCGTTACTTTACCTTACTCATTAACTAACTCACTCACTCACCTTGACAGTGTAGGTACCAACGAACTCCTGAGCAGCCTCGTGGATGGTAAGGACCTGGGTGGTGTCTTGGCCCTTGATGGTGTACCCTGGGGTCTCTTCCCTGATGGGCTTATCATTGAAGAACCTGCAGAAGGCGAAGAAGTTATTGTACTGGGTGGTGATGGTCTCTCTCTCTCTCTCTCTCTCTCTCTCTCTCTCTCTCTCTCTCTCTCTCTATGTTTGTTTCTCGTCCGATCTTTATATTTCTTTCTCTCTATATATGTCTCTTTTTTCTCTCTATCTCTCTTTCATCTCTCTCTCTCTCTCTCATCTATCACTTGCCCAGGATAACTTAATACTTGACGAAGGGAAAGACTGACTCATCCACTTGACGGGGAGAAGAGAGAGACTAGCACTCATACTTGAGGGAACGAGGGTAAAAGAAATGGACCTATCACTTGACGGGGACTCACCACTTGACGGAGGGCTTAGGGTTGGCCTCCCATTCGACGAAGAGCTTGACGTCCTTACTGCCCTCCTTGGCACAGACATCCTTGACGGGGGTAATGAAGTCTGGAGGTGCTCGGACGATCAGCTCTCCTTCAGTACTGACCTTACCGCTCGTGTTGGTCAGCTGGCGACGAGAGAGACGATGATGATGGTGGTGGCGGTAGTGGTGATGGCGGTAGTGGTGGTGGTGGTGGTGGTGGTGGTGGTGATGGTGGTGGTGGTGGTGATGGTGATGGTGGGAGTGGTGGTGGTAGTGGTGGTGGTGGTGGTGGTAGTGGTAGTGGTAGTGGTGGTGATGGTGGTGGTGGTGGTGATGGTGGGAGTGATGGTGGTAGTGGTGGGAGTGGTGGTGGTAGTGGTAGTGGTGGTGATGGTGGTGGTGGTGGTGGTGATGGTGGGAGTGATGGTGGTAGTAGTGTTAGTGGCGACGATGGTGGTGATGGTGATGACTATAAAGGCTAAAAACGGTGAAAATAAATCCCAGACGTATAATCCCAAGCCTGTAAAATCCGGTTACGTTAATATTAATGCATCTCCCCTAAACCACAAATCCCCATCAATCCTAAATCCTTATGCCCTGAATAGTTAAATCCTTCTAGTCAATATTGTTCGTTGATCGGCTAATCCAGGAGTTACCGGGGGGGATTAAATTGAAGACGATTAATTGACATCTTCCCCGAGAGAGAGAGAGAGAGAGAGAGAGAGAGAGAGAGAGAGAGAGAGAGTAAACCTACTTACAAATACTCTCTTCTTACTCTCTCCTCCTCCTCTCCCTCACTCCCTCCCCTCTCTCCCGTACTCCCCTCCTCCCCTCTCACCCACACTCTCTCTCTCCCACTCTCCTTCCTTCCTCTACTCTCTACTACTCCCTCCCACTCCCTACCTCATTCTCCCTCCCTCTCCCACTCAATATTAAATCACACCCATGTTTTTCCTAGGCCAGTCGAGTCACCCACATCAAAAGGCGCCATTAAACACCTCATTAGATATTTATTATGTGGCCTTCAGTTACCTTCATGGGAAAAAACCCTTGAAAATATACAGGTAAAAACATCAATTTACTCGACATCTAACTAGCGGGTATAGTTCGTTATATGGAGGTTTCACAACTAAAGAACCTCGATATAATGAACTGTACGCTAATATATAATCTGTTAAATTTTGGCTTCACATTTCTATAAGTCCCATAAATTACCACAAAATTCCCTGCAATCCCTTTAAATCATTCATAAATCCTTCTAAGGCCTCCATAAATCCCTTCCAATTCAATGTAAATCCTCCAAAACTTTCAAAATCCTTCAAAATACTCCAAAATCCCCCAAAGTTCTTGAAAATCCCTCCAAACTCATCAAAATTCCTCCATAATCCTTCCAAAGTTCTTCAAAACCACTCCAAATCCTTCTAAATCCCTCTAAATCCTCCTATAGGACTCCCCCAAAAAATCCTACTTACCTCACAGGTGTATTTGCCCTTATCCTTCCTATCCAACTTGCGGATCTTGAGGATGTAAAAAGCTTCATCTTTTATCATCTTGAACTTATCGTCACCCATGATCTCCTTCCCGTTGTGGAACCTGTGAGAGAAAGTTTTAAGGGGTGAGAGAAAGTTTTAAGGGGTGAGAGAAAGTTTTAAGGGGTGAGAGAAAGTTTTAAGGGGTGAGAGAAAGTTTTAAGGGTGAGAGAAAGTTTTAAAGGGGTGAGAGAAAGTTTTAAGGGTTGAGAGAAAGTTTTAAAGGGGTTAGAGAAAGTTTTAAGGGGTAAGAGAAAGTTTTAGGGGATGAAAGAAAGTTTTAAGGGATGAGAGAAAGTTTTAAGGGTGAGAGAAAGTTTTAAGGGGTGAGAGAAAGTTTTAAGGGTGAGAGAAAGTTTTAAGGGGTGAGAGAAAGTTTTAAAGGGGTGAGAGAAAGTTTTAAGGGTTGAGAGAAAGTTTTAGGGGATGAAAGAAAGTTTTAAGGGATGAGAGAAAGTTTTAAGGGTGAGAGAAAGTTTTAAGGGGTGAGAGAAAGTTTTAAGGGGTGAGAGAAAGTTTTAAGGGGTGAGAGAAAGTTCACCCTCTCTCTACATTTCTACACAATCATCTACCTCACTTATACTTTCTACACCCAAGACATCCCAACACCATCTACACATCCTCTCTACACCCCCCTACACCCTCCTACACCTCCCTATACCCTCCTACACCCTCCTACACCTCCCTATACCTCCCTACACCTCCCTACACCCTCCTACACCTCCCTACACACTCCTACACTCCCGACACCTCCCTACACCCCCTACACCTCCCTACACCCCCCTACACCTTCCTACACCCTCCTACACTCCCGACACCTCCCTACACCCCCTACACCCCCTACACCTCCCTACACCCTCCTACACCTCCCTACGCCCTCCTACACCCCCCTACACCTCCCTACACCTCCCTACACCCTCCTACACCTCCCTACACCCTCCTACACCTCCCTACGCCCTCCTACACCCTCCTACACCCCCTACACCCTCCTACACCTCCCTACATCCCCTACACCTTCCTTACACCTCCCTACACCTCCCTACACCCTCCTACACCCCCTACACCCTCCTACACCTCCCTACACCCCCTACACCTTCCTTACACCTCCCTACACCTCCCTACACCCCACAACACTCACCATCGGGCATCAGGTTTAGGACTGCCAGTCGCTCTAACTTCGAAGGCGATGTCGTAGCTGAGTTTCTTCTCAGTCTCGGGATCAAGACCGCGTGTGATCTGTGGCGCAGCATCCGATTCCAAGTTGAAGAATTCTGACACTTGACCGATGGGATTGACTGCCATGACCTGTACGGGGGGAGAAAGACGTGGTCAGGTCAGGTTAGGTCAGGTTAGGTTAGGTTAGGTCAGGTCAGGTTAGGTCAGGTTAGGTTTATTTCTTACGTGTGGCTGTGTTTGTTAATATAATTCTTTGTCCTTCTATCAGTATATCTTAATGTGTTTTTTAATCTATCTATTCTCCTGTATTTATCTATTCGTATTTATTCTTCTATCTGTTTAATTATTTTCCTGCTATGCCCTTTCATTCTATTTAAATTTTTGGTGTTTTCTCTTCCCCCTTCTCTTCCTCTTTTCCCGATCCTCTTCTTCCTGTTCCTACTTCCTATCATCTTCCTCCTATCACCACCCCTCAGCCCCTACCTCCTCTACCTCCTCCAACCCTCCTTCTCCAACACTCCTTCTCCAACACTCCTCCTCCAACACGCCTTCTCCAACACTCCTCCTTCTCCAACACTCCTCCTCCAACACTGCTCCTTCTCCAACTCTCCTCCTCCAACACTCCTTCTCCAACACTCCTCCTCACTCACCGTATAGCAGCCACAGTCCCCCATCTGCATCGCGTCAATCTTAAGTGACCAAACATTATCGGCGTCTTTACCAAACTTGATCCTGTCTGACTCCACGAGAGGCTTGCCATCCTTCATCCTGTGGGAGAGAGAGATGGATGAGTGAAGGATGGATGAGGGGGAGTAGGATGAATGAGGGGGAGAAGAATGGATGAGGGAAGGATGGATGAGGGGGGGGGAGAAGAATGGATAACGGAGAGAAAAATGGATGTAGGAGAAGTGGATGAATGTGGGATAAAAGAGATGTATTGGAATGTATTTATGGATTGGGTCATTAATGCTGTGTAAATCTAGTACACACACACACACACACACACACACACACACACACACACACACTTGCCTAACTACCTAAGTCAATTACAACTCCTGACACCAGCATCTAGTTCTCTCAACTCCTGTTATTAAATTGTTCCACTAAATTGTTGGTTAGAGATCTCCACCACTATCACCACCACTATCACCACCACTATCACCACCACTATTACCACCACTATTACCACCATTATCACCACCACTATCACCACCACTATCACCACCACTATCACCACCACTATCACCACCACTATCACCATCACCAATATCATCACTATCATTCATCACATTCCAAACAACAAGAAAAACATGAATTAAAAAAAAAATTCTTCCAAAATCTTAATAAAAAATAAACACACAAATCTCTTTAAAATAAAAATCAGGAAATAAAAATCACAATAAAATCCAAAACAGAATAATTTTACTTCACAGGATAAGAAGAAAAAACTCACCTTGTTAATATTTAAAATCTCTAATTAAATTTCGTCGTTTTTTTTTTATCCAGGGAGAAGAAATTTAGGATCTTGTTAAAATTAATTCATGTTTTTTATAAGAACTTCAAAGGTAAGAGAGTTTTATTATGTGAGGCATAATAACGTACTCATTAAAATAATCAAATAACTGGGAATAATGACAAGAAATCTTCAATAATTTATTAATTTATTCATCATTATATCAAACACATCTTAGGGGAAAATATCTCAATAAAGAAATAAATATATGAAACGTGATTACATGAGTTTATTTCCTTATACATCTGGATCTTCGAGACTATAGATGACATAAGCCACAGTATAGACACCTGAACTATCAACATTAAAAACAAGTAAATCTAGATCATCGAAACTATAAATGACATAAGCTAGAGTATAGACACTTGAACCACCAACATCGTTCACAAATCATATCCGGGTTTGTAAGACTATAGATGACATAAACCAGACTATAGACAACTAAACTGTCACACAAATAGGTTCAGCGTGAAGATGATAACAAGACATAGAGCAAAATTATCTATATTCAATTAGATACACAAAAATTATACATGATAAAATTTGCATACCTGAAGATAAATTTTAAACTATAATTACCTCAATAAATGTCTAAAAATAATGATAATTCGACACTTACTAACATAATTTACACAATTACAAATTATTTCTCCGTAAATGAGTCAGTTTACGATAGAAATAGACATTGGGAGTTTACATGTAATTAAGATGATAGGTAACCAGGTGATATGATGAAAAAAAAACAGCTTGTGATTATAGACGTCGAGTAATATCTATGAAAATATAACCACAGGTGACACTGGCTAATATGAATCTATAATTATGGATGTTAAGAGTTCTATAACACATAAATACCTTCAAAATCTAAAATCCAATCAATATTATAGACCACAGGTGTTCCCAAAATCCAATTAACCCACAGGTGATATAATTCAACTACGATTATATACCCCCCCTAAAAATAACCTAAAGCAAAGCACCTCCGTCAGAAACCTATAATCTAATTAGGATTATAGACACCGGAGGATATCTCGACGCCCGTCCAGGAAGAGTGGTTATACATCAAGAGGAACAACCTGACCATCCCCAGTAAGAGGAGGAAGAGGAAGGTGGAACGGATGACGTCCATATGTTCATTGATGACGTCTGATAAGCTCTGTCCCGCCATCGTGTGTGTGTGTGTGTGTGTGTGTGTGTGTGTGTGTGTGTGTGTGTGAGCTTATCAAATACTCAAATTCTTTAGTAATTTGTTTGATTAATTCTTTGTAAATCTTAGTTGTAGTAAAATTGGAGAGAGTTATTAACCCCTGAATAATATCTATAGTCAATGTCTGCTGGAATTACTGTATAAATCCCGGTTATTGAAATGCTTTAAATGGTCAATGCCTCTGAAATAAGTGGGCGGGTTGTTAAAGTCAGAGTCAAAATGATAAATGCCTGTTGAAAGTAATCTAGAAATCTGGTTATTGCGCAATTGAAAAAGTCTGAAATTACCTAAACTTTCGGTTATTGCACAGATTAAATCGACAACCCCTTCAGAAATAACCTGAAAATCTGGTTATTGCAGAATTAAATCCTTCAAACCTCTCTGTACTGAAAATAACTATAAGATTTCAGATTAATCCCTCATGAAAATATCTTAAAGATGGCAACACTGACTTGGTCTCATGGTAAGCTCTTGAACTTGTCTGTTGAGTGTCTCTCCTGAGCACACAGACACACAAACACTGAGACTTACACAAAAAACTTTAACTCTTTCATCTCAGGATCTAAGTGCTGATGTCATCTTTGTTTTTCCCGTAAACAGAAAAAATAAGAAATATGAGATTTTTCGGTCAGGTTAAACGTACAGCAGGAAACAACAACAGGGTCCTAAAAATTCCCTATGTGATTATATGATTATTTATTTTTTTCCCTAACACGATAAAAAAAAATTCCTTTAAATGCTGAAATTTTCCCCCGAAAGCCAAAAAAATTCTCAAAGCTCAAATTTTCCTAAGAAATGTTTCCCCAAGGAGGTAAAATTCCTCCCCAAAATTAATCTTTCATAAACAACAAAATTTTCCAATTATTATTTTCTTAACAGTTTCCTCTTTAATGACTTTCAAACAAATTTAAGGACAAGAAAACAATAACAAAAACACTCTTTAAGCAACTAATATAGCGGACTATTTGCTCTGAGACTGTAAGGCATTACTAAGATAACTCCCTTATTTTTAGTTCCATAAGAGAAATAAAAACATTCTGTGCCTCGGGTCTTCTGGCATCCAATCTTTATAAATTCTTGTTCGCGGTCACCAGCTGGGCTCTTACACCTCCCCAGCGTATGTGTTTGTGTGTGTATGTGTGTGTTTGTGTGTATATGTGTGTGTGTGTGTATGTGTGTGTTTGTGTGTGTGTGTGTGTGCGTGTGTGTGGCACTGGTGGTGGTGGTGAAGAATGTCTGTCCTCTCTTGGTCACGCCTCTCCCACACACACATACACACGCACACACATTAAGCAAGCTATTTTCTTTCTCTCTTTTTCTGTCTCCACTCGCACTTCCTCCACGTTGCTTACTCCTTCCTTTCTTCTTTCTTCTTCTTCTCCTTGTGTCTTTTCTTCGTTAGCGGCGTTGTCTTCTTCTTCCCTTGTTCTTTCCTCCTAGTGTATTATTGTCTTCTTCACTGTTTTCTTTCTGTTTCTTACTTTTTTCTTATAACTTTTTCTTCTTTGTCTTTGTGGCTTGTTGTATATTTTCTTATTTTCTTCTTCTGCTTATTTGTTCTTTTTTCTTCTTCCGGTTTCAATCTGACTCCAAAAAAACACCAGAAATGCGAAGGATGCGACAGATAACAGGGTAAATGTACACAAACTTTAGTTACCCCTATAAAGAGCCTAAATAAAAGAAAACGGGTCTTATCATCACTGTCTTTATCACTATTGTCTTACACCTATAATTCACTGTTTTTTTCTTTGTGTTTCTCACTTCAAGTCTCACTATTTATTTCGTTTATTGTCTTTTTATATGTTTTTATAAGTTATTTGCTGTTTTCTATGTTTCTTTCTATTTTGTTCTTTATTTCCCCTGTGACGGCGGCTGTGACGGACTTCCTATGTGAAGGACGCTGTGGCGGCCTTAATATGTGACTGCCCTCTAATGTGACGGACGCTGTGACGGACACTGTTGAGGCCACTGTTCTGTTTCTTCACCTAAGGATTTGTAAAAACAGGAGTCCCTCAAGGTGTTTTTTGGGTCCTTTTTCGTTTTCTTTTTGCTCAGTATTTTTGAGATATTATTACTGAGACCTAACTCAGTCTTGTCTCTTCTTGTGCTTCTTGAGATAGTGGAGAGATTATTTGTCTCTGTTCTCTCTCTATAGTCACTGCCAATGCCTTTTTTGGAGATAGATAGGGAGACTTAAGAGACTTGAGAATAAGATGTAGGGTTCTTCTCTCTGCCTATCTCTCCCATGAGACTAGAGGCATTCTTTATCTCTTTATCACGTGGGCACTTCCTTCCTCTTGAGAGATAATGTAGGACTATTATCTCGTGAGTGAGATATGAGGCCCGGTGAGAGACTTCTTTCTTCTCCTTCACGTAGAGACTTTCTTGATCCCCTTTAAGAGATACTAGAGCTGTAGTCTTCTCTCTCCCGTCGATGGTGAGACTTCCTTCTTTGTTCGTGAGAGATGAGAGCCACCTTGAGTCTTCGTGAGAGATTCCAGAGAGAAATTTTATATCTCTCTCACTTCTCGACGCAGAGATTTTTTTCTTCCTTTTGAGAGATGCCTGAGATACCTCCTATCTCTCCTGCTTCCTTGTGAGAGACATTAGTAAAGAGATGTCCCTATCTCTCTAGCTCTGTCCTTGATGTAAAAGCTTAAGAGATTCTACAGAGAAAGAGAATCACTGTCTCTCTATCTTTCTCTTTCTCTCATTGACGTAGAAGTCTCAGAGATACCAGGAATGAATCCTATCTCTCTCTCTCTCGTTTCCTCGTGGGAGACAAAATGCCAAGAGACTCAAGAGAATAGTGGCACTGGTGATGGCACTGGCGGCCTCCTGAGTGGTACTGGTGCTGTCTCATTGTCCACCACCCCATCTGGCACTGGCCCTCCCCCCTCCCCCCCTTTAGCCCCAGTAAGAAGGGAGGAGGAGGAGGAGGAGGAGGAGGAGGAGGAGGAGGAGAGATGAAACAGAAAACAATGGACAATAAATTAGGTTACTTTAATCGTAAGAAAGACAAACAAAGAGAAACAACTATAGTTTGTAATCAGAGAGAGACAGAGAGAGACAGAGAGAGACAGAGAGAGACAGAGACAATTAATATAAAACTAAAGAGAGAAGCAAAGAAACAACAAAATATAAAAGCAGAGAGAGAGAGAGAGTAATAATAGGAAGATAATTAAACAAATGATTAAACAACAACACACTAGTACATATTTGTGGTACATTGGCACTGGGGGCGGGGGAGGGGGGGCAGGGGGGGGAAGAGGCAGGGGGGGAAGAGGCAGGGGGAGGGGAGATGAAGCTTAGGGAGGGTCAACTTGGCACTCAGGTGAATACTAGACCTTCTTCACCTCACATCCCCCCTCTCCCCCTCCTCACCACCCCCCCTGCCTACCTCATACTCCCTCCTTCCCCCTTCATTATTTACCTTCCTTCTCCCTTCACATCTCACCCCTTCCTTTCCTCCCACCCTCTCATCAGTGTCACCTATCTCCTTCCCTTCCTCACTTTACAACTCCCCCCCACCTCCCCTCCCCCACCTCCCCCCTTTCCCCTCCCCTCCCTCCCACCTCCCCTCTCCCTCCCACACTCATAGTAGCCCCCCACAAGGTCACACCAGAGAGAGAGAGAGAGAGAGAGAGAGAGAGAGAGAGAGAGAGAGAGAGAGAGAGAGAGACAATGTTTTCTAATTTAGGGGGTCTGTAAAGTTTTTGTTTTAGGGAGAATAGAAGAAGGGAGTAAGGAGAAGAAAGAAGAAAGAAATACGAAAGAAAGAAAGCAAGAAGGAGAAGAGAGAAGGTGTTTCACGTCTCTTCCTAGAAAATCTCGTCGTGTTGGCCACAGTACTACAGAGTCACCTGGCCCAAGTTCTTTACGTGGGGATCAATTATCTTAGCCGGGTGTCTGAGAATGGTTCTTACTCTTACCCTCCCTCTCCCCCCTTAATCTCCCTTGGTGTTGATGTTCGATGTGTTTTTGTTTAATGTTTAGGTTTGTGTCTTTGTTTTGTGTTTATGTTCGATGTATACATTACGGTTTCTACTATAAGCACCTGAGTCTCTACATTAATTTCTTTCTGTTAAAAATATCAAGGTTTCTCAAGTCGTTTTCTAAGTATAAACAATTTCTATATTATTTTTTAGACATTAAATTATTTAGTTTTTATTTTATTATTTTAATTTAAACATTTGTTTCCTTAATTAAACTTTCGTCAACATCTAAAACTTCTGAACTTTCTTAAGGTAAATTTTTACTTGTGACGACCAAACTCTTTTCCGGTGTAAACTTTACATACACCTGTAATTATCTTCTATAATTACTTAATTATATTCGTCCAGGTAATTAAGTGATAAAGTAATTATCTCCTTGTTGTCTTCACCTGTTATCATTATCCTTGTTATTTTTGTTAATTTTTCTTTGTTCTTCATTTGTACGATCATGTTGTTCTCTCTCTCTCTACATCTCCCTCCTCCAACTACATCCCCTCTCTCCCTCTTTCCCTCCCCCCCCTCTCTCACCCCATTTCCCTACCCCCCCTCCACTACCCCCCCTCCACTACCCCCCCCCCCCCACTACCTCCCCTAAGATTTATTTTCAAGTCATTTAAAGACTCAAGGCTCAGCTGTTCATTTTGGCGGGAAGAAAAACAAACCAAGGTCGCCAAATTTTCTCCCTAACCAAAGTTCGTAATGAGTTGGGTGAGAGAGAGAGAGAGAGAGAGAGAGAGAGAGAGAGAGAGAGAGGAGTGGAGAATGAGTAAGCATGCATAACTCTCCCGAAGCCTCTACTGTCCATCGTCCAATCAAAACATTCAATCTGGACCCTATGTTTGTATACGATATTGTGATTGGCCCGTGTATCATCGCCCTTATAAGTCCACTTAACTGTGACCACTGCTGAAGGAGAGAGAGAGAGAGAGAGAGAGAGAGAGAGAGGGAGAGAGAGTAACCGGACACCGTCATCTCCTCGTTAACCGGAAA
Organism: Homarus gammarus; assembly: GCA_958450375.1. Lineage (NCBI taxonomy): Eukaryota > Metazoa > Arthropoda > Malacostraca > Decapoda > Nephropidae > Homarus > Homarus gammarus. The sequence continues at coordinate 1,005,963 of CAUDMG010001177.1, forward strand.
CTTTCCTTCGTTAGCCGGAATGAATTTGTTGGTTGGAATTTTGTTTTTGTTTTCGGATATAACAACTAATTGCTTATTATGTGTGTGTGTGTGTGTGTGTGTGTGTAAGTATGAATGTATGTGCGTATAACATTAAAAAAGTTCGAACACACACACACACACACACACACACCCACACACACACACACACACACACCCACACACACACACACACACACACCCACACACACCACCACTCCTGCCAAGCATACCAGGGTTATTCACTTTATCCCCAGGTGAACCAAAGGAACGTAGTCTGATGGCTTTGATTCTCCTGGGATTAGTAAGATGTTGGTCTTTTTAGATACCACTTGGCTTAACACTCAGACGTTTCTAGATACCAAAATGTGTTCGAATGGCTGCACATGTCGAGGGATTATATATTTATGTTGTAATTTGTCCAAAACCCGGAGCTACAACTACCCAATTACAACTTCTTCTGGATAACTTAAGGAAAATGTCAATGAAAGCTTAATGACGTGAATAAGTGTCATTTTTTATTACCGTACGAAAGAATTATAGTATTTAATCTCAGAGTCCTAAGTTCAAGAATGTTATCAAGTCAATTTTATGTCGAAGCCAAAGCCAATACTATACCTATCGAACGAGGTGACCCATTTCCTCGCGACAATTAAAAACAAACCGAGTCTCTACTTCTGTCTGGTCTACATTCTGTAACGTAAAAACCCAATAAAACTATCATAAGATTAAACAACACGACCTAGGAACGCACAAACACGTTAAATCTAAGGAAATATGTTTTGGCGCATCAGGGAGAAAAACAAAAGACGGTGTGTTTATCTCTCGCTAGTTCGATTCCCCCCACAGGCAGAGAGACTTTTCAGGGCTTTTGTGAAGATCCGAACGACGTTGACTAAACATGAAGGATGGAAGATTACGTAAGAAGGAGCAGAATTGAAGGATGTCTGAGTGGATGGCTATTTTTTTTTATAATAAGGGGCAAAGTTATAGGTTATCTCGTTAGGATATATTATTCCCACTAGTACACACGCCTGTTGCCACGGCTTACACCATATCCTCACCAACCTTGGCTTATAGATGAAAAAATAACTCTTCCTCGTTTGCAATTATGAACTCTTGTCGTCTTACAGTAAACCTTAACGCAATTCCTTTTCATTACCATTAAAACGTTACCGAAATAACATACGAGTTATATACCTGTATATCTTAACTTAAATAAGAGGTTAGGTAATTTCTTACATCTGTTACTAAGAGAAAAATTTACCTGAGGAACTTTTGAGAATCTTAAAAGTCTCGGTAATTAGTTAAATATTTGTATATGTTAGATGTTTAATGTATTTTGTTCTCTTTGTTTCTTTCTATTTCTCTTTCGCTATGTCCCCAATTCTCTCTTTCTTCTCTTACGTATCAATCATTCACTGTGTGTGTAAGTCTGTGTAACTCGCTCTAAAAACTATCTATACGATTTTGTTGTTAGACAATATGACAAAATGGACGAACAATTTTGACAACCCTACTGAGACAACAGGAGTCGTAGTGTTCATTGTGACATTCATCGATCACCTCCGTAGAGATACTTTTTGGAGTGAGTGTACAAACTTCTGATGAGTGTAAACAAGAGAGATAGAGAGAGAAAAGAGAGAGAGAGAGAGAGAGAGAGAGAGAGAGAGAGAGAGAGAGAGAGAGAGACAGGTATGAGAGAAACAGAGACAGGGAAAGAAAAAAAAGAGTCAGAGAGGAGAGAGAGAGTGAAAAATATTAAAGCTAGCTCAATTTTGGGTAATGACGCAGGCTCATTAGACTTGGCTTAACCTGAAGACGAAAAAAGCAAACATTTGTGATTGTTGGCAGACAAATATTGCTTGAGGGAGGAGAGAGAGTGAGGGAGAATGTGGGAGAGTGAGGGAGAGTGAGGAAGAGTGTGGGAGAGTGTGGGAGAGTGAGGGAGAGTGTGGGAGAGTGTGGGAGAGTGTGGGAGAGTGAGGGAGAGTGAGAGAGAGTGAGGGACAATGTGGGAGAGTGAGGGAGAGTGAGGGAGAGTGTGGGAGAGTGTGGGAGAGTGTGGGAGAGTGAGGGAGAGTGTGGGAGAGTGAGGGAGTGTGGGAGAGTGTGGGAGAGTGTGGGAGAGTGAGGAAGAGAGAGACCCCTCCCTCTAACACTCCTCGCTGTCTCTCCTTTCCACCTATTTCTCCCTCTTCCTTTATTCTTCTCTTCTATCTCTTCTACTCCCTCTCCTACATTATTCTTTCATATATATGCTCTCTCCCCCACTCCCTTCTCCTCCTCCTCTTCTTCCCGACTGATTGCCTCCTTCCCCCACCTCACCCCCTCACCCGACAGACCCCTCACCCCCTCACCCGACAGACCCCTCACCCCCTCACCCGACAGACCCCTCACAGCACTGTCTTTTTGGGATGATGCGTCACACACACACACACACACACACACTTCTTGCCTGGGGTTCGGAACTCAGTATTTGTCTAAGCTAACATGTTCATTACCTAACCTAACCTAATTTCTTCAAAGGCAGACCTCGTACAATAGCGAATCTTACTTACAACTATGATGTCAACCTATCAAATGTTTCTTCTTAGTTTCCTATTTTCTTTAAAGTTATTTTTTGTATTAAATCATTTATTTGTTGATTTTTATGTCTAATTTACTACCAAACATATTCCCATTTTTAAGTTTACTTCATTAACGTTAACTCTCTTCTGTAACCAACGCTCCATTTTCTATGTTTCTTGTATCAGATAATCCATGGTGGGTGTTGTGTTTTTCTGCACCTTAACAACTAATGCGTCTAATCACTTAAACTAAATTAGGTCATAACTCTAGACAACTATACCAAAAGGAGAAAACATTATCCCTCTCCTAACTTAAAAATACTGTCATTGTGTATCTCTGTACTTCAACATACACTATTTCAGTATAAACTAGACAACAGAGAGACACTATGATCTTTGGACATTTATTTACAATGTTGTTAAATTACTCTGCACAAGGTTAAAAAAAATCTCTACGGAGGTGATCGATGAATGTCACAATGAACACTACGACTCCTGTTGTCTCGGTAGGGTTGTCAAAATCCTTCGTCCGTTGTGTCATATTGTCTCACACGAAATTGTAAAGTTACTTTTTTTATTAACAACTAAGGTCTTTTAATTATGTGTTTCATCACTACAGATTATACACTAAACAACAGACAATGAATAATAAAGAAATATCTATTTTATTTATAAACCTAACTTAACCTAACCTAATCAAACCTAAATTAACCTAACCAAAACTAACTTAACCTAAACTAAACTAAATTATCCCAACCTAATCTAACGTAATCTAACCTAACCTAACCTAACCTAACCTAACCAAAACTAACTTAACCTAAACTAAACTAAATTATCCCAACCTAATCTAACGTAATCTAAACCAACCTAACCTAACCTAACCTAACCTAACCTAACCTAACCTAACCAAAACTAACTTAACCTAAACTAAACTAAATTATCCCAACCTAATCTAACGTAATCTAACCTAACCTAACCTAACCTAACCTAACCTAACCTAACCAAAACTAACTTAACCTAAACTAAACTAAATTATCCCAACCTAATCTAACGTAATCTAAACCAACCTAACCTAACCTAACCTAACCTAACCTAACCAAAACGAACTTAACCTAAACTAAACTGAATTATCCAAACCTAACCTAACCTAACCAAACCTAACCTAACCTAACCTAACCATTGTTGATGTTATAATATACTAAGCCACTACAGCAGCTACAGTCCCACACCACAACAGCACACTTCCTACCCTCTACTGCAACCATTAAGACAAATAGATGAGATACTGCTCTAAATAATAGCTCCCCATTTTCTTTACATTATGTTGCCCGAGGTATAAGAACTAACTCTTTTATTTACTGCTGTTGGCGTTCACTGTGAGAGCAGAGAGAACGCCAAGAGACATACTAAAAGGTGCAAGAGAGAGTTTATTGTTTAAGTATTTTGTATACGAAGGTTTAATGGCCATAATAATTCTATGTATATTTTTTTTACATGGAATAACTTTTAAAATTTGACAAAAAACATATGGTAAATTACTTGTTTTATTATTATTATTATTATTATTATTATTATTATTATTATTATTATTATTATTATTATTATTGTTGTTGTTTTAATCATCATTGTAAAACAGGAAGAATAACAACAACATCAATAAAAACATCAATAATTTTAAAACAAGATAATGGTCAAGAATAGTTTAAGTTCATTGTCTGGGTTCAATTATATGTTTGTTTGTTTGTTTGTTTGTTTGTGTTCTGTACTTTACGGAACTACGCATCAGTGAATAATTCTCAGCAATGCGAAATATGCAGCCAAAGAGAGAGAGAGAGAGAGAGAGAGAGAGAGAGAGAGAGAGAGCTCAAGGTCCAGGTCGCCAAAATAGAATGCCTGTGGTGTCCCCTTTTCCCACTTGGCAAAGAAAACGGAAGGTGTTCTCCACTAACAGAAAATTAAGAAATTAAATTTATTCTTTTATCATTGAATTCACCCAAATTACTCTCATATTTATTCTTACATTAATTATAACAAAATAAATGCTTTTGTTTAAATTGTAATAATAGTAAAGTAATGAAGGTTTTTGTTAAATTAGCATAGTTTTAGGAGTGAATCTTGTTAACTCAGCCATCTATGAGGTATGTTGATGTCAGAAAGGTTAAACAATGCATTTGTTATTCGTTCTCTTTCGCCTACTGTTTCACTTTGTTTTTAATATAATTGTTAGTTTTATTATTCTCTCTATCTCTCTCTTTCAGTTTCTCATTTAGCTTTTATTCTCTTTAATTGTATATTCCTTATTCAATTTCCCAGTATTTGTCTGCTTATTCTCTAGTTTTGTCTATCTCTCTCTCTCTCTCTCTCTCTCTCTCTCTCCCTCTCTCACTATTATAGCATAGCAGAGAAGAGAAAAAAAACTAGTTTATCGTGCACCTTTATGTGTCATGTATATTTATGTGTCATGGACCTTCAAACAAGACCATTAGTTCCCCCCTCCCACGTAAATTTCCCTGTTTTATACACAGTAACATTTCAACCTCGTGAACATAGGAATAACACAACTCCCTTCCCTTCAGTGATTTAGTATAGTTCCTCCTACCCCTTGTTTACTCATTTTCCTTTACTGTTTAATCACTGTTATCATCTTTGCCTTCTGTTTATCAATTGTATTTATCTTTATAATATACTTTAGTCCTCCCTATCCACTTATTTTCCAATTTTCTATTTTTAGCTAATTATTTTAGTTTCCCCTTCGTCCTGTTTAGCCATTTTCTTTTTATATATAATTTACTTTAGTTCTCCATGTCTCTTGTCTATCCATTTTCTTTTCCCAATCAATTAATCTCCCCTGACATTTAGATTAACTTTTAACCCGGGGAAAGAAGCCAATGTCATCCTTAATCCATCTCATTATTTTTGATGAGTTGGTCCTCGTGAATACAGTGTTTGTACAGGAGGAAACTGGAACACTCACAGAAAACGGATCACATGAAGATTAAGCAACCTTGGCTAATTTCACTCATTGTTTACATATCCTAACAATAACTTAACGAAATACTTACCTAACCTAATACTAATCGACCTTAACACTAACCTAACCTAACACTAACTAAATCAAACCTAAACTAACCCAATGCTAATATAACCCAGCAGGGAAGACTAAAGTAAATTGTTCATAAGAGAAAATGGATAAACAAGAAGTAAGGGAGACTAAATTAAATAATAAAATATATTGGTACAGAAAATGCAAATAACTCGAAATCAATTACAAGTTACAGGGGGAGACTAAATTATACTAAACTGTTGTAGAAGAAAAAAACAAACAATACATTCGAGTTCTGGACTGTACATCACACGGTAAATAAACACGCCATGATTACTCTCCTCGATGTTTAGTATGTCTAGTCAAATATCAACATGGTTTAACACAGTGAGAAACATCATCTAACCTTTACCAAATGAGAAATGTCAGAACTATAATTTACCCATCACCCTTTTAAATCTTTACCCAGACTAACATAAACATACCGTAAATAATGCAATACTGTAATAATAGTCTCGAATTTCCACCCCTATTGTGACCTTCTATACAGCTGAACCTAAAGTTAATAAGGTCCTTTTAGTATAGAGAGAGAACACCTATATCAAATTAGATTAATATAATTCTAACTTATCTAGAAACACACTATGGATATTGAATTAGTACCTGGCCATTATGATAAAGTGCAAAAAGTAGATCACCTGATGATTTTAGGTAAACATATAATTTCACCTAATTAAAACACCTGAATACTACCTAAGGGGGAGTTTGGTTTGGTTAGGTAAATACAGATTAGATTAGGTTAGGTTAGCATTAAGGTGGTTAGGTTAGGTTAGGTTAGGTTAGCATTAGGGTGGTTAATCTTCAGGTGATCTAGTGAATTAATTAACCTGTCTCCATCATCAAATGAATTATGAGGGAGAAACTATCCTCATAATTCCATCCGTAATGAGGATACCAATAGTCTTCCTCTGCTGTTCGAACCACACAGGAATGAGGGGGTCCTGTGATGTCCCGTTTTGAGAGGAGCTTCTTAAATTAAGACACTACGACAACTGGCAAAATAGGACACTGTGTAGCGAGGGATCCTAGAGTCCAAACACAATAGGACACCAAAGAAGAGTTCTTAGATAAAGTTCCTAGAAAAGTACAACGAGAATAGGACACTTAAGAGGGGGAATCCTAGAGAAGTCAACAGAGAAAAGGACACTAATTTATCCTATACCTCACGCCCTAAAGCATCCACTCAACGCCATCACGACACACTTGTGGAAACAACGCCAGACGAACCTTCGCTCGTGTCTTGGTAATAACATCGCTTTTTACTATTACAAGACACTTCAATTCCCCTTTACCCCACGACGAACGCCAGGCGAACGTATATAACCCTCCAAGAACCATAGAACCACAGAACCATACACCAGAACCACAGAACCATACACCAGAACCACAGAACCACAGAACCAGTACTCACCATCGGATCTCAGGCTTGGGTTCACCGTCCACCTCCACTTTGTAGTTTAAGGGCTGGCCGATGACACAAGCGACCTCCTTCTTCATGTTCTTGATCTTTGGCCCAGCTGTGAGGGGAGACGAGGGGATGGTATTAAGGGAGACGGGAGGGAGGTTGTATGGGGGGTTGTATAGGGGGGTGTGTATGGGGGGTTGTATAGGGGGTGTGTATGAGGGGAGATAATACACATCTTGAGGATTATGAGTCTAATTTTGATATATTTAGAGATCCCTTAGATTTATATAGACCCCTGATGCACACACACACACACACACACACACACACACACACACACACACACACACACACACACACACACACACACACACCTCTTAGACTCTCTTCGATATCACTAGCCACTCTCTTCATCTCACTCTCAAAACCCCAAGACAGTACACTACCTTTTAAGGGATTACAGCTCGCCCTCGATGGCAAAGGTAGAGAACGACTTAATCTCTCTGAGCCACCCACCCCTCCCTCTCTAAGGAACTACTCTCTCTTATTTCTCAATCGTAAAACAAGACGGAAAAAACCTAACCCTTACCTAAGCTCCTCCAGTCCTAGACAACACGAACTAAATACTCACCTTTGATGGCTAGGTTGGCTGAGCACTCCACCTCTCCCAGTTCATTCTTGGCCATGACGCGATAGAGCCCAGCATCTCTCTCTTCCACATTCTTAATCACGAGAGCTACTGATTCCTCATCCTCCCAAAGGAGCTTAAAACGACCCCCGACCTTCACGTCTAAACCATTCTTGGTCCTGGTGGTAGATAGATGGTTAGTGTAAACAAGGTTGATTAGTTGTTTAGTTTTGTTGGTTGTTTACAGGTATAGTCAACAGGTGAGTTTTTTTTTTAGGGAGGGTGAGTGTTGTTTGGTTGAGGTGTTGAGTAATGACCACTTAGATTATTAACTAAAGACCACTTACAGTAAGTTATTAGCCACTGACCACTTAAGTTATTGCCTACTGTCCACTAAAGCTATTACCTACAGTTCATTTAAATCATTAGCCAAATACCACTTAAATTATTATAGCTACTTACCAATTTACTTATTAGTCACTGACCACTTAAGTTATTAACCCTACAGACCTATAAAATACGAGATACTTAAAGATAAATATTCTACTATTAAGGTGACGTTTATCAAGTCCAGCTATTAGAACAGGTAAGTACTTGATCAATGACTAATTAATCCACCTGCTGAAACACCTACAACTACACAGGTTAATTCAGAAATACGGTCAATATCCAATGTACAAGTTAAGATTAATTATTGAAAGTGTACCTACAATTTACAAGTTAATCAAAAGGTAATTAATTAAACAGTATACTTACAATACACAAGTCAATCAATAGGTAATTTACTAACTAATCAACAGGTAAAGTTAATGATTTAAAGTGACTTACGCTTCATCCATCCCCATTCCGTCCTTGGTCCTGAGGGATTACAGGTAAGGTACAGGTAAAAACAGGTAAGGCACAGGTTGAATACAGGTACGGTACAGGTAGGTTCAGGTAAGGTCTTTGTTATAGGGATATATTCTCTAACTATATAACAATGATAATATGAACAAAATCTATAGGTCTATCTATATTCCTCTCCCACTTTCGTATGGGTGGAACAGAGGGAATAGAAACATGAGGGAAGGAAGATGTAATAAGGAAGAGAAGAGTTAAGAGTAGGGGGCGATGGAGTCAGTTTACACACACACACACACACACACACACACACACACACACACAGACACACACACACAAACACACACACACACACACACAGACACACACACACACACACACATACACACAAGACTGGAACCCATTAATATCAGGATTCTGTTAGGTTTAAGGCCCTTATTAACTCCCATAACATCAACAGCAGTCCCCCATCTCTCTTACCATTCCAACTCGGGTTTAGGGAAGCCTCCGATCTTGCACTCGAGCATGGCAGACCCTCCTTGGGCTACTTGAGTGTCAGTAAGCTCCTCCTTGATGATGGGAGGCTCCGGGTCACGCAGGAGACGATTGACGGAGCCTATGGAAGGAGATAAAGATGAGGTTAAGGTTAGGTTAGGTTAGGTTAGGTTAACTGTGTGGGGGGGGGCGAGGTTAGGATTTTACGCAATCCTGGGGTAACACTGTAGGACCATTGTAACACTGCACCAAGGGACCACCACTGGAAACATTGATCCGACCTCGAGAACACAATTGTTAACAGCCTCTCAAAGTCTCAAGAGGACGTGGAGAGAGAGAGAGAGAGAGAGAGAGAGAGAGAGAGAGAGAGAGAGAGAGAGAGAGAGAGAGAGAGAGAGAGAGAGAGAGAGTACACATATACGATAAGTCAGAAGTTCTCAAATACTCGTAAGTTAATATCTCAAATAATTTCTCGTTACCTTGAGACATGAGACAGTATCTAAATGACAGAAATTGACTCAAAATCGATTCAAAACACAAACAATAACCAATCACTCTGAAGACGCAAAAAATGGAATCAAAATAACACTGAGACTTGTCTACTGTGTATTGATAATCTTTCAAGTGAGAGGTCAAGGAGAAACGCGAGGCCACTACCGACCTCCTTGATGTGGCCTCTTGACCTCTACTCTGGCCATGTCTCTACAGAAAGCTGAACTTTTTTCTTAAGATCAAATTTAGTGCAGTTTAGTCCAATTCAGTTAAATTTAGTCTGTCAAAGTGGGTGGATTTGGTCGGTCATAGAAACTTATAAAAAACAATACAGTAATCTGTCTTTCGTGAGTGAGTGAGTGAGTGAGTGGATGAGTGAGTGAGTGAGTGAGTGGATGAGTGAGTGAGTGAGTGAGTGAGTAAGTGAGTGAGTGAGTGAGTGGATGAGTGAGTGAGTGAGTGAGTGGATGAGTGAGTGATTGAGTGAGTGAGTAATTGAGTGAGTGAGCAACGACCTTCAAAACCAATAGAGAGACAGCGCAAGAGGGCGTGAGATACGACCCTTTCAAGGAAATGAGGAGCCGTTCCCAGGTGGTGGCCCAAGACGGCTCCCAGGTGGCTCCAGGGCTTCTAGAGGAACCATCTGTCTTCGTCAAGGTGAGAGACAGGTGAATACGGGTGTTGCGACAGCTTGGGGGCCGATGATATGGTCGTTCAGGTGAGTGACTTTTGTTATCAGTGTCTGCCCCAGGTGAGGACAGGTAATTTGACAGGTGGGTGAGGTGTTATATGTCATGAGCTCAGGTACAGGTGAATATAGGTGAAGGTGAACCAGGTTAAGCAGTACAGGTGGCTTTATGTTAGAGTATTTTTTTCCAACTTTCTCACCACACTCTCATACACCTGGGAACACCTACAGCTCACAGGCAGGATCGCAATATAACTAATTCTCTAAAGCCTTTATACACAAACATATGATCAATGCGTCTTTTATGTTACACTGAGAAACTACCTTAAGTGGCAGTGTTGTCTCGGGATTAAGTGAAAAAGAAATGTTTACAGATGTCAAAAAAACACTTAACTCGAGGGATCAAGAGAGAGACAGATTAACAGACAGACAGACAGACAGACAGACAGACAGACAGATACAGACCTTCGACGGTAAGCTCGGCGGAACAGGAGATCTTGCCACAGGAGGTAGAGGCCACACAGGTGTAGAGGCCGGCGTCCTCTGGGGTCACGTTCTGGAACACCAACGCCAGCGTGTCCTCGTCGTCCTGAGAGGTACAGTGAGGTACAGTGAGGTACAGTGAGGTACAGGTCAAAGTTCAATGACGGACAGGTAAGATACAGTGAGATACAGGTCAGGTAAGATATAGAGCGGTAGAGATCAAATAGGTGGTCACCCATCTGCCACACAGGTCACCTTAGGTCACCGATATCAACTAAAAACACTGTATCGGCATTAGACTGCGCCACTACACCACTACACTACACTACACCACAGCCGTCTCACAGATCACACAGAGGTCAAAGGTCAACCAAAATCACAGGTCATCTAGTTGTCTCATAAATCACACAGAGGTCAAAGGTCAACTAAGATCACAGGTCATCTAGCCGTCCCATAAATCACACAGAGGTCAAAGGTCAACCAAGATCATCCAGCCGTCACAAAAATCTCACAGAGGTCAAAGGTCAACCAAGATCATCCAGCCGTCACAAAAATCTCACAGAGGTCAAAGGTCAACCAAGATCATCCAGCCATCACAAAAATCTCACAGAGGTCAAAGGTCAACCGAGGGATTATTATGAAAAACTGACCTTGAACATGACGTTGAAGCGCTCGAGGGGGTCATACTCCTGACCGTCTCTAAACCACGTGAACTCTGCCTTCTCTCCCTTGGCCAGCAGCGACCCCTTGCCGGAAAGACTCTCATACACCAGCTCCTCGTCTAAGGGAGAAGCAAAGGGTTAAAGGGGCTCAAATAAAAGGGGTGTTTTATATTGAAGTAAAGGGATATAAACATTGAAGCAAAGGGAATATAGACATTGAATTAAAGAGGTAAAGGGATGAAGTAAAGGGGTAACTACTATTTGAAGTATTGAAAGTTATGTGAAAAAATAAACTATAAAATATGAATTAAGAGAGAGAGAGAGAGAGAGAGAGAGAGAGAGAGAGAGAGAGAGACCCACCACTGACAGTCATCATTGCCTGACACTCAGCTCTCCCAAACTTGTTCCTGGCGAGACACTTATAAGTTGCCTCGTCACTCTTCTGGACGTGAGAGATGAGTAACTCGTAGTGGCCGCTGGCGAAGTCACGGTGAAGTGTTACTCTAGAGTCCTCCTTGATCTCTGTGTCGTCCTTGAAGCTGTGGAGGATGAGATGGTGATAAGTATGTGTGGAGGGAGGGCAGAGTTTTGAGTTGAAGGGGATAATCTCTCTCTCTCTCTCTCTCTCTCTCTCTCTCTCTCTCTCTCTCTCTCTCTCTCTCTCATTGCACCCACTTTCTACAGTGTCTCTCAATCTTGTTCAATCTCTCTCTGTCTAACTCACATCAGTCTCATTTCTCTCCTCTGTCCAGTCAATAATGAGAGATACACACACACACACACACACACACACACACACACACACACACACACACACACACACACACACACACACACCTTCCACCCAAAACCTTGTAGCTTCAGTGCGTGAAAAATTGAGAACATATAGACTCAATATTTCTTCCCATACCTCAGCCAATTACTATACCTGCCCAGGTAACCCTGAAGGGACACACAACCCCTCCAGGCAGTTTGTGAGGCAGGAAGGAGAGAACAAGAGAGAGGGAGAGAGTTCACAAAGATGGAAGTAATAAAAGAAGAGTCAAATGGTAAATAATAATAATAATAATAATAATAGTAATAATAATAATAATAATAATAATAATAATAATAATAATAATTCTTTCACTTTCACAACTATTCCATTATCTCTACCTCACCTCTTCCCGTCATTGCTAGACAGTCCTTTTCTTCACTTTTTCTCTCCCAGTCCATTACTCCCCCTCCCTCTTATTGTTAATCTCCGTCACAGACCATCATTCATCATGTCATCTTTAACCTCCTCTTATGCTAGGCAAAGTTCCCCCTTCAGTATATAATTTAGGTCTTGCTAAATAATCTACCTACACAAACTAGCCACTCACCAACACCCACTAGCCACCCACCAACACCCACTAGCCACCCACCAACACCCACTAGCCACCCACCAACACCCACTAGCCACCCACCAACACCCACTACCCACCCACCAACACCCACTAGCCACCCACCAACACCCACTAGCCACCCACCAACACCCACTAGCCACCCACCAACACCCACTACCCACCCACCAACATCCACTAGCCACCCACCAACACCCACTAGCCACCCACCATTATCCACTACCCACCCACCAACATCCACTAGCCACCCACCAACACCCACTAGCCACTCACCAACACCCACTAGCCACCCACCAACACCCACTAGCCACCCACCAACACCCACTACCCACCCACCAACACCCACTAGCCACCCACCAACACCCACTAGCCACCCACCAACACCCACTACCCACCCACCAACACCCACTAGCCACCCACCATTATCCACTACCCACCCACCAACATCCACTAGCCACCCACCAACACCCACTAGCCACCCACCATTATCCACTACCCACCCACCAACATCCACTAGCCACCCACCAACACCCACTAGCCACCAACCAACACCCACTTCCCACTCACCAACACCCACTAGCCACCCACCAACACCCACTAGCCACCCACCAACACCCACTAGCCACCCACCAACACCCACTACCCACCCACCAACACCCACTAGCCACCCACCAACACCCACTACCCACCCACCAACACCCACTAGCCACCCACCAACACCCACTAGCCACCCACCAACACCCACTACCCACCCACCAACACCCACTAGCCACCCACCAACACCCACTACCCACCCACCAACACCCACTAGCCACCCACCAACACCCACTAGCCACCCACCAACACCCACTACCCACCCACCAACACCCACTAGCCACCCACCAACACCCACTAGCCACCCACCAACACCCACTAGCCACCCACCAATACCCACTACCCACCCACCAACACCCACTAGCCACCCACCAACACCCACTAGCCACCCACCAACACCCACTAGCCACCCACCAACACCCACTAGCCACCCACCAACACCCACTGCCCACTCACCAACACCCACTAGCCGCCCACCAACACCCACTACCCACCCACCAACACCCACTAGCCGCCCACCAACACCCACTACCCACCCACCAACACCCACTAGCCACTCACCAATACCCACTACCCACCCACCAACACCCACTACCCACCCACCAACACCCACCCACCAACACCCACTAGCCACCCACCAACACCCACTAGCCACCCACCAACACCCACTAGCCACCCACCAACACCCACTGACCATCTATCAAGTTACAGCTTCAGGCACAACCACTTACAACTGAATCTCTGGCATAGGGTCGCCCTTGACATGGATGGTGTAGGAGAGGTTGGTATTCTCGATCACCTCCGTCGGTTTCATCCTGACGAGGAAGAAGGGAGACTTCTCGGCTATGCGACGAGCTCGTTCCTCTTCCGTCACTGTGGGAGTGAGTGAGTGAATTAAATTATGTGCGAGAGAGAGAGAGAGAGAGAGAGAGAGAGAGAGAGATGTAAACACCTATCCCGATTTCCAGACATAACAAATAAAGTGTAAACAGATAAAACAGACAGAATGACAGGTAGACAGACCAGAAGATAATCAAATAGACAGACAAAAAAATAACACAGACAGACATACTAACATTAAAATTATCAAATTCTTAAAAACTAAATATATTTGTTACCTCACTGTTATAAAACCTTCAAAGTGATGCTGTAAGATTTTGAGAGATTATAAGGAACATTGATCTTCCCGAGGTAAGAGTCAACAAGATCTTAGACAATAACACTTGTAAGATCTTTGCTTCAGCGGGTATATAGTGGATTTGGTCTATATATAACATTTTATTACTTTCTAGACAATGAATACGTCTAGAGAGCGTCCGTCAGCCAAGATGTGATTGGTTGGAGGGCGTGAGTTCTTTTGTAAACTCTAATGATTACTAAATACAAATATTTTTATGAGATTTTTACTTACATTCCTGTACGAGAAGTTGGGCTGAGCAAATAGCGCTGGCACCAACCTCATCTGTGGCCTTGGCGGTGTAGATGCCTGAGTCCTGGACGCGGCAGTTCATCACCTATTCACCAGAGGAACACAGAGATAAGACTGTTAACAGGTGAACTTATAGGTACATAAACAATTTGCTAATACGCCAAGTGAAAAGCAAATTAAGAGAGAAAAGCTTTATGAAGAAGAAAAAATAAAATAGATACATACATTATCTATCTTTAACCTTAATATCAACTTAGTAAAATACAAATAAATGATGAATATCCCTTCAATTTTCAGTACTTCTCCAACAACATCAACTCAGCGTGTAGTGTGTCAGCTGAGAGGGAGGTAGATAGGGTCGTGGTGTTGAAATGTTACTCAGAAACAAAACACAATCAGTCCTTCATCGAAAAATTATATATACAGTAAACAAAAACATAAAAATGCAAAATTATTACCCAAAGATGAAGGGAGAGAAACAGTTCATTGAGGTAAATCATTGAAATACAAGACGAGTCAAAATCCGTAAAGCCAAACTGACGCAGTATACGAGTCAATTGAAACATACACAAGCATTACATCATCATACACAGGGAAGGAAGGAGGCTCTATCATTCCATTGTGTTTACATGGGAAAAATACACTATTAAGACTACTATATATCAAGATGCTTCACTCGGGAGATTTATATAAGACAGTTAACTTATTTTCAGTGATTCAGAGACATTAATCCTTTTCGTACATTAAACGAGATATAGTGACGTAATACCATTTTTTTTCTGTACACCTGCTATAATTATTACAGGTGTACAAGGACATTACGATCACCCTTAGTCAAACCTCGTGTGGGACAGGTAAATCGTAAGGTACACACACACACACACACACACCACATCGTTTACAAACAGAAAGTCACCTCCTTCCACCAGATAAGACAAACAGTCATATAATCCAAACACAGACGAGTTATTTATTTTTTGTCTATAAACATTCGTGATTAATTGTTTTTCTCCTGTATTCAACAACGTTTAATAGGATTAATTTGTACAGTAAACTATTAAAAGAATACTCTCTATATCTTCTGTTGTTATGTTATCTTAACGCTTTGAGATATTATTACAGAACAGAACAGAAATTAAAAACATTATATGAAGCCTCGGGAGGAGTTATATCATCTTCCTGGTAAATGTCACAAAATGTTTATTCCTTACAGATCATCTGGCCAACGAAAGATGGATCAACTTTCTCTAATAACCTATATAAAAAAGAAACTGTCTGGAACACGATAAGTACTTGTTTCCGGTAACCTTACTTACGGTTAAGAAATACGCTATATACAGTAAGTAGATCGTCTATTGAAGGTTGATGGAGTAATCACGTCAGCTCAGCAAATCATTAGCCATCAGTAATTAGTTTAGACAGGTATGGGATTAATCTAAGTGCTTTGTAATTATTTCAGAACCAATTTATGTTTTATCTCTAGTGCGGTGATGATCAGCTTACACAATAAGTTAAAGCTGATGCAGTAAGCTGGTTGGGATACAATCATAATTCCTGGTTTACGTAAGAAACACGACAGGTTGAGAAAGAACAAGTCAAGCTTATAGTCTTAACAGGGGTTTTGTCTTGAGTCTCCCCTAGAAGGAAATAACAGTATTCCCGTTTTCTTCAACCGGTCTTAATTTTCTTCAGTTTTCCATTTTCTTTTAATCGTTACCCGTTTTCTTTCAATCAAATTAATGATATTGATGGATTTACACACACACACACATACATACATACAAACACACACACACACGCATAAGGTAATCACCAACTGGTATTCTTACATCTCTTGGGGGTAACGAACACAATATATACAGTAAACAGCCGCTGGGTGTTCAAGAGAAAGGCCACAAGTCCATTCAAAAGATAGAGAAGAAAAATATTCTCCGGGGGAAGACATGTAAAGAGGGTGTGTTCTCAATTCTCATGAGGGGGAGGGTGTGTAAAGATGTACCCGTGAGATGGCATTCCTTAGGGCAAAGTTCTAAGGAGGAGTGTTCAGCAGTAACGATTTAAATGGGGGTTAGGGGTTCAGTGGCAACGGTTTAATGGGTGACATTCTCTGGGGATATTCTACGAAGTTGCCATTCTCTGGAGGACATTCTAAGTGGTATGCCATCCTTGGGGGTATTTTAAAGATATGCCATTCTCGGGGGACATTCTAAGCGGGGTTTAACGTTCTCTGGGGGTGGGCATTCTAAGGGAGGTGCCATACTCAGGGGGTTTACGGCATCTCGGGTGGTAACTCATTAACAATTTGATACCTGTAAGGTGTGTTTGGCGCCTTCATCTGTCATCTGAATGAAGAGATAGAAACATTGAGCAAAAGAAAGAAAGAAAGAAAGAGAAATGAAAGAGGATTTGGTTCATAGATAAAATATAATAAAGATAAAAGAAAGAAAAAGGTCAAACTTAAAAAAGACAAGTAAAGGAATAGCAAAGAAATTAAACAAAATAATAAAGAAATAAAGATTAGAAGAAAAACGAACGAATGAAGGAAATAGAAAGACAAAAAATTGAGAAAAAATTATTAAGAGAGAGAGAGAGAGAGAGAGAGAGAGAGAGAGAGAGAGAGAGAGACATTTATGTAACATCAATTAGGATATCACCAGAGGCAATCTACTTAGAGTCTTGGATGTAAAAAAAAAAAAATAGAATAAACTAAACCTCTGATATGATTGACCAGAATCACTCAAATAGGGTCAAGCCTTTAGTAGCCAACCAGGCCAATAATAGTCTAGCATCTAAATTGGATAGCAAAAAAAAGGTGAGGGCACATGCTTTAAATTTATAAGGCTAGTTCTGGTCAATTATCTAACCCAATTAGTTTCAAAATTGGTTAAGATTTAAATTATTAATGATGAATTTGGAGAATGTTTAAGGTACTAGCATCTTAGACAAAATTCTAAACTAGTTATATTTGCTTTCAGACAAAATATAAACAAATAGTAATTACTATAAACAAAAAACAAGCATTTCAAACCTAAACTAAGAAATGAAATCCGGAAACCTGCAAAATCCGGAAATCTTCAAAATCCGGAAGCTCTAAAAAATCCGGAAAATCTTCAAAATCCGGATAATCTGCAAAAAATCTGTACAGCATACAAAATCTGGACACATTACCTTGAGGGTATGCCTGGTGCCACTGTCCTGTTGTTGGACGCGGTCTGCCAGCTTGTCGTCCAGTGGCTTGGAGTCTTTTAGCCATGTGACGAAGTAAGGTAGTGGGTGGGCAACTTCACACACGAAGGAGACACTATCACCAGCTGTAGGGAAGCAATAGACAGGTTAGTAAAATGATGATGAGAACAAAATTTTGATTGTAAGGGGGAACTGTACCATTTATTTTTGCATTATAATTTATATTTTTGTCTTTTCTCTCTATATTTCATCTCGATTTGTTTTTATTTCTCACATTGAGGTGTATGTGTGGTTGTGGTACTGAAGATATATATAGTGTTAATATAGTTTAGATGACTACAGAATATTTAAGTTACCCTTCATGATAGGTTGGTAGAAAACGGATTTAGATCTCAAAGAAAATGGGTTTAACTTTTGGAAGCTCAACGCGGAAGTAAACTACTGCAAGTTGATAGAAGATTCAACAGGATTATATTTTACATTGATTTAGCTGAAGAAGTGAAAGGCAGCTAATAAGCTTTCAATAGCTGGTCGGGAAGCAATTTTGCAGATTCGGCGTATATGAGGGAAAGACATGTGCTCATTGGCTCTGCTCTTCATTGACGTAACCTAGCACACCTCTCTCACTTAACCTAATAATCTAACCTAATATAGAGTTAAACTAACCTAACCTAACCTCACTTAATATAAAGTTAACCTAACAAAACGTAAGCTAACATAAAATTAATCGAAAACATTAATACAACCAATGAAAGTTAACGAATCCTAGTAGAGGATTGGATAGCACTGTCTGACGTCATTTAGCAAACTCCAATCAGCACACGCTAATCCTGTATACGCATGAACCTCGTAACTACTGAGATAGAGATTTGAAACCTTACATAAGATGGCAAATGTTTTACAAATACCACGAACAGGAACACGAGGGGGGGGGGACTATTTACTCTGTACTCAGGTGACAAGAACAGAATATAACCTAACAAAACATTGTAATAAAATAATAAAATTAGATTAACTTTGATTAAGTTTGGTTAAGGGACATTACTTCAATTAAAAACAAAACAAAATGAAAATGGTTTGAGGTCCCGTTTGTGGTACTTTTTCTAACATGGGTCGTCTTATACGCCACCCATAGCTAGGCATCGGGTAGGTAGAATAATGGCTGTATTGTACATAAGCTGCTGAAAGTGTTTGAAGCCTATATAGATACTGTGAGATATAGAGGAAGAGTACACGTCAGCTTACTCATGATCACATCAGAAGTTATCATCATGCCTACAAGATAACAACTATTTATCTACATCCTTCTGAGATGTTCATGAGTAGATTACAATGCAGGAAATGATCTATAAAATTTCAACAGAAAATGGGATATAATTTGGAAAGAATGACTGAAAACTATTACACAATTAAGATTTATTATCCGATTATAAGACCAAATTCACAATTATATAAAACAACAGTAATATGAAACAACATAAAAACAAACTAAAAAAAAATAAATTCATACAGTAAGCTTGTATCCCATTTTCTCTCGAACGACCCAATTTTTTTATGGTACACTGAAAAAAAAATGAGAGAAAACGGAAGCAATATTGGGAGGGGAAACTGCAGAAAAAAGAACTGTGAAGCCTAGATGATAATGACATTCTTAGTACGTACGTTCGTTGACGGCTACTGTAACACTGTGTCCCCACTCGTCAATTGATACAACTCCTGAAAATTGGGTTAGGGAACATTGATATGATAGTATAGGTTACTGAAGACAGCATGTGTTTATAAGGAAGATAGACATTGATGTGTTATTGGCGATGTTTAAAATGGGATATTAAACATTGAATTGATAGCGAGATATAATAAAAATTAAATATTTGTATACAGTTAGCGAGATGTTTAAATTGAAGGTTAAATATTAGTGTTATTGAGGTATGTTTAGGAGGAAGATAAACATAAATGTTGACGAGATATGTTTAAAGTTAATTAAACATAAAATAAAACTTAGATTGATATGTTTAAAAAAGAACTAAACATTGATTGATATTAGTATGATATGTTTAGAGGATTAATAAACATTGATATAAAGTTAGTATGATTTTTTTTTAAAGGGAATTAAGTAAACATTGGGGTAACATGTATAAATAAACACAGATGTATACGAGGATATACATATCAAAATCATACATAAGAATACATATGTTTACTTATCATTGAATCTATACTTTTTCTGTGAATATTTACGTTTATACCTGTAACTTATACATATGGATACACAATTTGTTTACATTCATTTGAAGGTACACACACACACACACACACACACACACACACACACACACACACACACACCACTAAACAAATGACACGTTCTGTCTTAACTTTCCTCCTTGAGTATTTCTGGAGGAGAGAAGAGGAACGATGGAATGGGGAAGAGAGGAGGATAGGATGGTAGGATTATAGAAGGGTAGGTAGGGGGAATATGGAATAGACTAATGGTAAGGGGAAGGACTTAAGGGGGCAGTAAGGGGAAGGACTTAAAGGTGAACGTGATATACTTACGTTCCACTACGTCTCCCTTAAGGGTCTTGGTAAACACAGGCTTCGGCGAGCCCCCAGGGGTGAACGGCGCTGTGGGCAGACCAAATGTTCATGTCAGTGTTTGTTAAAATGTTTAGTATAATGTTGGTCATAATCTTAGCGACATAGATGAAATTACACTCATTATTTTTTTCTAGTATAATTATTTTCTTGGTATTTGTAATAAATGTTTGAATGTTTATTATAACATTGATAATTTTCCGATGTTAATTTTGTAAAATGTTTATCGGGACACGATAATAGCTTAATCGTTATATAATTATCAAAGGCTTAATTTAACATATAAGTATTAACTATATATAATTAGATGGATATTTTATTTAACAGAGAGGCTTCACTTAACACACAGGAGGCTTCACTTAACACACAGGAGGCTTCACTTAACACACAGGAGGCTTCACTTAACACATAGGAGCTTTATTTAACACACAGGAGGCTTCACTTAACACACAAGAGGCTTCACTTAACATACAGAAGGCTTCACTTTACACAGAGAGGCTTCACTTACTTGTCGGTTCATCCATCTTCTTTGTTGTTGGTTGAGGTGGCTTGGTGGCTTCTTTCTTCACCTCTGGCTTACTCACTTCAGGAGTCGGCACCACAAGCTTTGGGAGCTCAGGCTTAGATGGTGCGGGTATGGCTTCAGCTAGCTTAGGGGGTTCGGGTTTGACTTCAGTTGGCTTAGGTGGTGAGGGTTTGACTTCAGTTGGCTTAGGTGGTGAGGGTTTGGCTTCAGCTGGTTTGGGTGGTGCGGGTTTGGCTTCAGCTGGTTTGGGGGGTTCGGGTTTGGCTTCAGTGGCTGGCTTCGTTGGTTCAGGCGCTGGTTTCGATGCTGGTTCCTGCAGGACAAGGTTTATCTAGATTAGAAAATTGGTAGTTGAGGCAACCCTTGGCGTTTGGAGAGGTGTGTGTGTGTGTGTGTGTGTGTGTGTGTGTGTGTGTGTGTGTGTGTGTGTGTATGTGTGTACTGTAAGTATGTGTCAATATATGCGTGTGTACGTATGGGTGTGTATACATGTGTGTGTAATTATAGAAGTGTTTGTGTCTATTTGCATTGGATTAAGTATGTATATATATGTATGTCTATGTATATCTATGTATAGGTATGCATGAGACTAACATACATAAGCTACAAGTATGTATAGAAAAAAATAAGTGACCTGATTGAATGTTAGTCCCTCGTTTCTAATGATTCCTCAGCCTAATAGTGACCAACCTGACCCATTTACATGACCCCTGACCTATTAACATGACCCCTGACCTTTTAACAAGACCCTTACTAATTAACATGACCTCTGACCTATTAAAATGACCCCTTATTAACATGACCCCTGACCTATTAACATGACCCCTTATTAACATGACCCCTGACCTTTTAACAAGACCCTTACTAATTAACATGACCTCTGACCTATTAAAATGACCCCGTATTAACATGACCCCTGACCTGAAAAAGTACCCAAATACCCTATTAATATACCATTACTTGTATATATGTATTGATGTGTTGTAAATAAACACCATCATTACTCATCCTTAATTGTCAAGTATTATCATTCCTTCCCTCATGTTAATTATGTTAAAACCAAAGTCACACTCGGGGTAAAACAGAGGGCCATTATTACTGCAGAATGAGTCAAGCAGAGAGGGTGAGTGTGTTAAACCAAGTGTTATTATATCATTGGTTTAATATAGCATGTGATATAAACCAGAGTAAACCGATAAATGTGTTATTTTGGTTTGTGAATGTTAAGGAATGTTTTAAGGAAATGTTTTAATGTTGTGTGTGTGTGTTTGAGATGTGGTGGGAAAATGTTATAGTTATCGTAGGGAAAATTGTGTAAGTGTGTAATATTGTATGGTATAGGTGACTGAGAACTTACCAGGTTATTTCCAGAATCAGTAAATTAAGATGTTTAGCGGACAGGTGTAGGCGGCGGTGGTATGAGGTGGGGGGAATGAGGTGAAATAACCACTAGCCATTAATAACAAACACAACCACACAAACACACACAAACACACACGCTAATATGGGTAGGTCTATGCTTGCTTGACATATATTTGCTTAATCAGTAACACGAGGTAACAACACAAAATAAAAACAGGTACAGAGAAAACCACGATAAACGAGAAGGGAGGAGAGAGAGAAAATAAATCTGAAATAAAAGGGGGAAAATGCAAACCTCGAACTCGGTGTTGCCATATGGTGGGGCGGGATTTATACCCAAAAATAACACGAGGTATCACAATTATAAAAACAGTGTTGCCATCGTTTAAATTTTTCTATTATTTTTTTTTAATTTATAGAACTAACATGATTTCTATACAAATACATTAAGGAATTATAACATATACAGCCTTCTCTACGTTTGTGGTATAATGTAGTCTATACAGCTCACTATGTATGTAAATTGTTGCTGTTGCGTAGTTCATTATACTTACGCTACCTGCAATAACAATGAGATACAATATCGACCACAGAGAATGGAAAAGCATTATAGCGAAATGTGTTAGAGCATTATAATAAGCAGCAAATTTCATCCATAGAACAGCTTATGAACAAAGAGTATAAGTATTACAAATTGTTATAAATTTTACTCCATGTTAAGACATTATCAACCATGAACTTTGGCAATACTGTACAGAAGTCCACATCAGACAGGCCCGCCAAAATGTTGCCAAGTGATTTTTTGTTTTTTACCAAGTTAATAATCTGCCAATTTAACAGTAATTCTTAGATGTTATAGTTAAGTATGATTAATCTTTTTGCTAGTAAGATGTTATTATTTAATTTTTGGTGTTATAGGAAAAAATAACATTGAGATATTTTAAGTTAGAAGAAAAAACGTGAAATTCGGCGACGGTTGACGGGCGAGTCGAAGCTTGGCACCGGAATTCGAGGCGACAAAAAAAAAAAAAAAAAATAAAAACCCAAAATGAAGAAATAAATATATACAAAATATAGACAGAAAAAAATAAGAAATAAAATAAAATAAACGAAGAAATAACGAACGGATTTAGACTTCATTATCTTTACCGACTTGGGAGCTTCGACACCACTCCGTTTTGAAGCTTCTTGTTCTTGCTTCTTCTCGGCGACTTCTTGTTTATGTTTTGCTTCCTGGGCGCCGATGGGAGAACCCACGTCTCTTCCTGACCAGAACTCCTCTACCTCTTCCTCCTCCACTGCTTCCTGCGCCATCATTTCGAATGCGTCTTCAACAGATGAGTCAGAATCCTTCGAGAGATCATCGGGGTCCATTGTTATGGTCTTACGGGCGGTGGCGACTTTCTTTGCTTTCTCTTCCTTCTCCTTTCTCTCTTTCTCTTCCTTCTCCTTCTTTGCTTTCTCTTCTTTCTCTTTCTTTAATTTCTCTTCCTTCGCCTTTCTCTCTTTCTCTTCCTTCTCCTTTCTCTCTTTCTCTTCCTTCTCCTTCTTTGCTTTCTCTTCTTTCTCTTTCTTCAATTTCTCTTCCTTCTCCTTTCTCTCTTTCTCTTCCTTCTCCTTTCTCTCTTTCTCTTCCTTCTCCTTTCTCTCTTTCTCTTCTTTCTCTTTCTTTAATTTCTCTTCCTTCTCCTTTCTCTCTTTCTCTTCCTTCTCCTTCTTTGCTTTCTCTTCTTTCTCTTTCTTTAATTTCTCTTCCTTCTCCTTTCTCTCTTTCTCTTCCTTCTCCTTCTTTGCTTTCTCTTCTTTCTCTTTCTTCAATTTCTCTTCCTTCTCCTTTCTCTCTTTCTCTTCCTTCTCCTTTCTCTCTTTCTCTTCCTTCTCCTTTCTCTCTTTCTCTTCTTTCTCTTTCTTTAATTTCTCTTCCTTCTCCTTTCTCTCTTTCTCTTCCTTTTCCTTCTTTGCTTTCTCTTCTTTCTCTTTCTTTAATTTCTCTTCCTTCTCCTTTCTCTCTTTCTCTTCCTTCTCCTTCTTTGCTTTCTCTTCTTTCTCTTTCTTCAATTTCTCTTCCTTCTCCTTTCTCTCTTTCTCTTCCTTCTCTTTTCTCTCTTTCTCTTCCTTCTCCTTTCTCTCTTTCTCTTCTTTCTCTTTCTTCAATTTCTCTTCCTTCTCCTTTCTCTCCTTCTCTTCCTTCTCCTTCTTCAATTTCTCTTCCTTCTCCTTTCTCTCTTTCTCTTCTTTCTCTTTCTTCAATTTCTCTTCCTTCTCCTTTCTCTCTTTCTCTTCCTTCTCCTTTCTCTCTTTCTCTTCCTTCTCCTTTCTCTCTTTCTCTTCTTTCTCTTTCTTCAATTTCTCTTCCTTCTCCTTTCTCTCTTTCTCTTCCTTCTCCTTTCTCTCTTTCTCTTCTTTCTCTTTCTTTAATTTCTCTTCCTTCTCCTTTCTCTCTTTCTCTTCCTTCTCCTTTCTCTCTTTCTCTTCTTTCTCTTTCTTCAATTTCTCTTCCTTCTCCTTTCTCTCCTTCTCTTCTTTCTCCTTCTTCAATTTCTCTTCCTTCTCCTTTCTCTCTTTCTCTTCTTTCTCTTTCTTCAATTTCTCTTCCTTCTCCTTTCTCTCTTTCTCTTCCTTCTCCTTTCTCTCCTTCTCTTCCTTCTCCTTCTTCAATTTCTCTTCCTTCTCCTTTCTCTCTTTCTCTTCCTTCTCCTTTCTCTCCTTCTCTTCTTTCTCCTTCTTCAATTTCTCTTCCTTCTCCTTTCTCTCCTTCTCTTCTTTCTCTTTCCTTTCTCTTTCTTGTCTCTCCTTTTCTTCCTTTTCTTTCCTCGCCTTCTCTTCCCTTTCTTTTCTTTCTTTCTCTTCCTTCTCCTTCTTTGCTTTCTCTATCTTCTCTCTGTCCTCCCTCTCTTTCCTCTCCTTCTCTTCCCTTTCTTTTCTTTCTTTCTCTTCCTTCTCTTTCTTTGCTTTCTCTATTTTTTCTCTATCTTCTCGTTCTTTTCTTTCTTTTTCCTCCTTTTCTCTCTGAATTCTCTCTTTCTCTTCCTTCTCTTTCTTTTCTTTTTCTAGCCTCTCCTTTTCTTTTCTTTCTTTCTCTTCTTTCTCCTTCTTTTCTCTTTCAATTCTCTCTTTCTCTTCCTTTTCTTTCCTTTCTCTCTCTTCTTTCTCTTTCCTTTCCTTTTCTATTCTCTCTTTCTCTTCCTTTTCTTTCCTCTCTCTTTCAAGTCTCTCTTTCTCTTCTCTTTCTTTTCTTTCTCTCTCCTTCCTTTCCCTTTCTTCTTTTTCTTTCTTCTCTCTCTCTAGTCTTTGTTTTTCCTCTCTCTCTTTTCTTTCCCTTTCCTCTTTCTCTTTCCTCTCCCTTTCTTCCCTTTCTCTTCTCTCTCGTTCTTCCTTTTCCTTCTTTTCTCTCTCTTCTTTCTCTTTCCTTTCCTTCTCTAGTTTTTCTTTCTCTTCTTTTGCTTTTCTCTCCTTTTCAAGTCTTTCTTTTTCTTCTTTCTCTTTCCTTTCTCTTTCTATTCTCTCTCTCTCTTCTCTTTCTCTTCTTTCTTTCTCTGCCTTCTCTTTCTTCTCCTTTTCTTCTCGTTCTCTCCTCTCCTGTTCTTCCTTTTCTTTCTTTAGCCTCTGCTGTTCTTCCCTTTCCTTTCTCTCTTTCTCTTCTCTCTCCTTCTTCTCCCTTTCTTCTTTCTCCTTTCTTACTTCTTCTTCTCTTTTCACTTGTTCCTCTCTCTTCCTCTTCTCCTCTTCTTCTCTTTTCACTTGTTCCTCTCTCTTCCTCTTCTCTTCTTCTTCTCTCTTCACTTGTTCCTCCTTCTCCCTCTTGATCCTATCGGCGTCTTCCTGAGCCTGTTAGATTATTGTGTATTTTCAGATTCTATCATAGTACACAGGAGTACACCCCATAGTACACAGGAGTACACAGGATGTACACCTTATAATTTACCCTAGAGTACAAAGGTAATAGACAAGAGTACACAGGTAATACACAGGAATACACTCTATGTACACAGGTAATACACAGAATGTACACCTTTTTAATACACAGAATATACACCTAGCAGTACACAGGTAACATACAGGAGACATTTCAGTATACAGTCTATACACTCCCCAATGACCCTGCAGAGGTACCGGGTGTCATGGTCGACAATGGCAACTCCCAGTGGTACAATATGGTAACTGTATTCTTATATCGTCAACCATGGCACCTTGACCAAATTTGTTTAAAAGTGCCATGGAGAAACTATGGCATCCCTAAGAGTACAGGATGGACTATAACATTTACTATGGCAATTTATATCGTTACAAATTCGATTACAATAAAGTCTATCATTTCAAATTCGATTATGGCAATTATCAGAGGTACAAATTCGACTATGGCAACCGTGGAGACTCTTTCACAAGTGGCATAGTATAGGTAGCAGCTTCGTCTATGGCATAGTGACAGATTCTTTCTAAAATGCCATAGTCGACATTGGCACCTCCTGAGAAATTTATCACCCTTCTAGTGATGTACATTATGGCACTATGTCGACTATGGCACCCTAGTAGGTCTCCTAGGACTGAGCTAAGGAATCCCATCTATGCATAATATCCTAGTCATCAGCTAGGATACGCCAAGACTCACCTAGGATTGAAATAATAATCCCAGGACTTTTAAAGGGTGACTAAACCAAACCACTCCAAAATAATAAATTAAATTAAAACATAACTATCAATATTTGTCTAAGTATATCTATTCTATCCTATGAATCTATTTATCTATCTATTGTTCATCTATCATCTATCTCATCATGGTCGCAGGAATGAGTATGGAGGTATCATGATATACTGCAATGTTTAGTAGTGTTTAAAGTCAATTGTAAGGGTTGCAAAAAAAAAAAATATATAAACTTTTTAAAATAAATGTTTGTTTCTCTTCTAATTTCTATATATAAATACAAAAAAAGTTGTTATATACACTAAACAAGCGGGTGTTTGTTTTAATGGGTGTTTGTACTCAGGAAGATTTACTTAAACAAAACAAACAAACAGCATACTTTGTTTTAATGTCTGTATGAATAGTTGCTAATTAAAAAAAAAAAACACAAAAACAGATATCGGGTGTCTTAATGTTTTTCCAATGTGTGTTTTTTTTACGTACTGAAAATTAATATACAAGTAAAAACAAATCGTGTGTTTTAATAATTATTTGTCTCCAAAGCAAAAATATTATTTATTATTGGTATTTTTATTATAATTGTAATAAAAAAATCCAGTTAGGTTTTTAATTAAGCTTTTCTATATCAGCTAAATAGATGTTAAAGCAGGAAGTATCTATTTCAATACTATATTTACCAAAGCTTTCTATATTAGTTAGTTATTAATTACACACCAAGAGACGCTTCAAGGTGTTGGATGAAATATGAAGAGAAACAGAGAGATACAAGAGAAATAAAAGGAGATAATGATAATGAGATGGAATGAGAAATATGATGTAAATTAACTTGAGAAATATATCATTGGTGACTACTAGGAGATACATTGCTAGGAGATATATTGCTAGGAGATATATTGCTAGGAGATATATTACTAGGAGATATATTGCTAGGAGATATATTACTAGGAGATACTGTATTGTGTTGAAGAGACTGGGGAGCCACAGAGAGTACAGCTGGCTAGAACATTATCATAATATTATGTTATATTTATTATGCATTTAAAATAAAATAAGTTTTTAGTGAACAAAATATAAAAGCTTTGGGTGCGTTAGTGTATCATCTATAACAATCAAGTGAGAAGCTAAACAAGCAATCTAGGTGATTATACATATGTATGGATATATTTGTATACATACATATTTATATACGATATACATTAATGCATATGTATCTGTATGGTATGCTTGTATTTGTAAATAAACAACAACTACAACATTAATGGAGGGGGGGGGGGGGTTTCTTAAGCATATACGCCTATTTAACTACACACTGAAGGGACAACACAAACTTAAACGACAATAATTGACACATGGACGATTTTCTGGTTAGAGACACACATATCTTCACCTATGTTTACTTTGATCAACGAGACGGGCGCAGGTTATTATCACAATTAAGGCAAGCTAAATGCACCTTTATCCCCCCCTAATAGTAAGGCTCAGTTTCCTCGCGTCCAAATCATCCGCGGACCCAAGGAAGTGCCCTGTGGGACTCCTTCTCACTCATGTAAACAAACCGATCTGGATATATGACTGGAGAAATGGGTGGGTGGGTGGGTGGGTGGGTGGGTAGATGGATAGAAAGATAGATATATAGATAGATAGAAATAAACAGATAGACAAACATGAAATTACATATGGAAAATAAAACAAAGGAAGAAAATAATAACCAGACAGACAGGTAACAACAGGTAAGAAAGTAAATGAGAAAAAGGAAGGTAACAAAGAGACTCTCCAGGTGATCTCAGGTGTCGGGTGGGTGGGGAGGGGGGGGGGCGAGCCTTTCTTAAGAGGAAGACAAAGATGACAAAACGACTGATTGAAACACC
Organism: Homarus gammarus; assembly: GCA_958450375.1. NCBI lineage: Eukaryota > Metazoa > Arthropoda > Malacostraca > Decapoda > Nephropidae > Homarus > Homarus gammarus. The sequence continues at coordinate 1,034,934 of CAUDMG010001177.1, forward strand.
TGTGAGTATTGTTCTTCAGAGAGTGTGTGAGGGAGGCAACTTGGTGTGTGTGTGTGTGTGTGTGTGTGTGTGTGTGTGTGTGTGCCCCGATAGTAGTTCTTAGTCAGTTTCACAGGATAAGTCCAGACGCCCCTCCCCCAGCTTAATCCATCCTAGGTAAGGAACTTCTGACTCTGTCCCCAAACCTGACATCAATCTGGCTCCAAGCTGTCTCTAAGCTGAAAGACACTCATATGGCCCCAAGCTGACACTAATGTAACCCCAATAGAAAGTTTAACATGCAACTGACGATAACACACACACACACACACACACACACACACACACACACACACACACACACACACACACACAAAATAGGGTCAAAGATTATATCGTTCGTCTGGCAGCCAAGTAAACCAAACCTTCCCTGTTGACACTAGATTATTCATGTCCCTCTTAATCTGAAAGTTGTCCCTCTCTCTGTTTCCTGTCTCCTTAAGGGCGCGTATTAAGGAGCATCATCAGTCATCCACCATCCTTACACATTCCCTTTGGTAAACCTATTAATTGGTACCCATTAGAGCTTGGTTATACCTCTCCTTCCCATTTACCCCCTGAGATATACCCCCTACCTCCTCCCCTTGGCTCTAACCTCAAGGGGGCATTGACAGAACTACCTTTCCCCTTCTTCCTCCTCTTGATCACAGTTATTAAAGGTTTCTCCCACCCATTCCCCCCTTTAGTTTCACCTACTAACGGATAATCAAGAGAGCTAATAGGGAGGGGAGGGGGAGGGGGTGTCTGGAGCCTCACCACCACCACCACTAAAGGACACTACCCACACCTGTTCCACCGTCGTCAACAGGGTACAGTACTAAGTTGAAGAGATGTCTGGTCTTCTTTACACGTGCTATGTTGGAAACGGCTCCTGTGTTGTCATGATTCCAGTGTTAGATATGTCCTTAAGGAAACAAAAGGACACGAACCAAAAAGGACACGTACCAACTGTTGATTTCATCTGAGTGTAAATAAGTTTGTCTGTTTTAGGTTCAGCCGCTCAAACGTCGGCACCACTGATAAACGGATCAGGTAAAACGCTGTCCATCAAAGTATATGTGTACTGTTTGTGTGTGTGTGTGTGTGTGTGTGTGTGTGTGTGTGTGTTATCCTAAGATCCGTTCCCAACAAAGCGGTGAATTTTTAGTACGACAAGACATCCCCAGCTGGCGCAGGACCTAACTCAGCGCCCCTCTGTAAGAAAATAGCAAAACAGACGGAGAAATCAGAGAACTTTGCATCGAAGAGTGAGATTTATCCCTTTATTTACCTTTCTAGTTTTCTTACAGAGTTCACCACCAGTACGCAACCTAATCAGACGTGGTCCCTTTGTTTTATAATTGGTGCACTAATGTCAGGAACGACCGTATGTCCAAATGACCATTCGATTTAACTCCTCTCCCATAACAATGTGTAGTAGTGGTTGAGTGTTACTGACCGCTCACTTCACAACCAGTTAATTAAATGTTATGTATTGGGGAGGTGGTTGTTAAGGACACTAAAGATAAGAGAGAGTGTAGTATTGAGGTTATCTAACATAGATCTGGGAATTCTTGTTTAGTACAGAGAGCTGAGAGTTGTGGGTATTGAAGGCTGGGGTAGTATTTTAACCAGCAAATACCACGAGCCCCTTTGATCAGGAAATGCTTTAGTTACTCTTTACTAACACAAAATCATCCAAATGTTATGAAGCTGTGATGATCTTGACACCACCATGATAGTTGTAGAGGTATATACAATAATATTTTTCCTATCCTTTGCCTGAGATGATCATTTTCCTTAAACAATTTGCTTATAAGAACAAAGGATATTATTGCTCCCGTGTGACTAAGTCCATCTCATTAAGAAACATTCGAAACTAAATATCTCCTTCCAGGTTCTCTCGTGTAATAAGTAGAGATCTATCTTTTACTTAACTTTCCTGGTGCTGTTGATAGTAAATATAAGCCCCTGATCTTCTGTCAAGAGTGAGAAGGGAGCACGCCTGACCGGTGGAATGGGGCGGAGGCGCTGAAGGGAGCACTTGGGTTAAGGTACTCGCGACGGATACACGATAACGATAAACGAATAAGGCACAAGAGACTCTGTCACTGATAACTGGAATGCTTATAGAAGCCTCGAAGGAATTCAAACCAGCGTCGCGAGGTTAGACTCCAACCCAGGAACTGTACGTGACCCAGCGCCACAAGGCTTGACTTAGGTCCAAGATCTGGATTATCAAAATTTAACCTGCTGATAATTTTTTCCTCTAAACAGAGATATAAAACTGCATCCAAAGGGTTTAATATATGACACAAAGACGTTCTGGTGATATTGAATTTGCACTGTGACTCTACCATACCTACTGTAAATGTGTTTCTTACTCTCATTTGGAGAATTAAATTAACACGCAAATGTTTGGGGATCGTGACAAAGACTTAAGGGTCACTCGGGCACATACAGGTACTCCCGTTATCAGTAACATGTTGATGCTTCACGTACTTGTTGTGAGTTCCTCGTAAGACAGGACACTTGTTACTGTGAAAACCGATACAAACCCCAAAGGCTGCAGAAATTTTTATTCTTATATTTAGATGGAGAAGTTTATCAATGTACGTTTATATAAAATAGGTTAGGAAGATTTTATTAATGATTACTATAAAAGATGGGCAGGAAGGTACCATATAATCTTATGTTTTATTTTATGTTCGAATTTTAAAGTTGATCTGAAATTTGTGAAATCTGTATATTTATTTATTGATGTTTTAAGATAGTATTCATATTATGTTTATGCCTGACAAAATGAAAGAGTTAAGATAAATGTTGAAAGACAGTGACGTGGGTTTTGTGACCTCGCCTCTTGTTTACATTTACTGTCCCAGCCATCTTTCACCTGGCAGCCTCTGAGGTATGTGATCCAAGCGACCGAAAAGAAAAACATTACCAATTGTTCGCTCAATTCCTGAGTCGCCTCATAGGCTTCCTTATCTTTTTCTGTTTCCTCTTCTGGAGTGAGAGTCTTTGATAGAGGTGGGAAAGTAGTATCCTTTTGGAACTCAAAGTCTTCCGAAGGCTCTGCGACCACTGGTGGGGTGGCGTCAAGGGCTCTTTGTCTAGATGGAGACTCGTCACCAGCTCTTGCCCAGAAATCTACTTCTTCTGTAGCTTCTGATGGTGTCTCGGGAGGTTTTACTCCTGTCAATGGAGAGGTGCCTCTACCAGCCCAGAAGTCCTCTGAGATTTCTTCACGCTGGTCAGCTAGAAGTTCTTTGCTCTCCTCAGCAAGTTCTTCAAATAGTTCCAAGACTTCATCTGATGCTTTACTGAATTCTGTTTCCACCTCAAGAGATTCCGGCGCAGTCTCCAGGACAATTTTTGGTCTCAGTGGAGGTGAAGTATCTCTTGAACCCCAGATATCAATTTCTTCAGGTTCCTCAACTTTAGGTTCCTCAGCGACAACTTCTTCAGCAGGTGGTGAAGGAGTAGCTTCAACTTCTTCGGCAGGTGGTGAAGGAGTAGCTTCAACAGTGACAACAGGTCTTCTCAGTGGAGGGGAAGTATCTCTTGAACCCCAGATATCAACTTCTTCAGGTTCCTCAACTTTTGGTTCTTCAGCAACAACTTCTTCAGCAGGTGGTGAAGGAGTAACTTCAACCGTGACAACAGGTCTTCTCAGTGGAGGTGAAGCATCTCTTGAACCCCAGATATCAACTTCTTCAGGTTCCTCAACTTTTGGTTCTTCAGCAACAACTTCTTCAGCAGGTGGTGAAGGAGTAACTTCAACCGTGACAACAGGTCTTCTCAGTGGAGGTGAAGCATCTCTTGAACCCCAGATATCAACTTCTTCAGGTTCCTCAACTTTTGGTTCCTCACTGACAACTTCTTCAGCAGGTGGTGAAGGAGTAGCTTCAACAGTGACAACAGGTCTTCTCAGTGGAGGTGAAGCATCTCTTGAACCCCAGATATCAACTTCTTCAGGTTCCTCAACTTTTGGTTCTTCAGCAACAACTTCTTCAGCAGGTGGTGAAAGAGTAACTTCAACTTCTTCGGCAGGTGGTGAAGGAGTAGCTTCAACAGTGACAACAGGTCTTCTCAGTGGAGGTGAAGCATCTCTTGAACCCCAGATATCAACGTCTTCAGGTTCCTCAACTTTTGGTTCCTCAGTGACAACTTCTTCAGCAGGTGGTGAAGGAGTAGCTTCAACAGTGACAACAGGTCTTCTCAGTGGAGGTGAAGCATCTCTTGAACCCCAGATATCAACTTCTTCAGGTTCCTCAACTTTTGGTTCTTCAGCAACAACTTCTTCAGCAGGTGGTGAAGGAGTAACTTCAACTTCTTCGGCAGGTGGTGAAGGAGTAGCTTCAACCGTGACAACAGGTCTTCTCAGTGGAGGTGAAGCATCTCTTGAATCCCAGATATCAACTTCTTCGGGTTCCTCAACTTTTGGTTCCTCAGTGACAACTTCTTCAGCAGGTGGTGAAGGAGTAGCTTCAACCGTGACAACAGGTCTTCTCAGTGGAGGTGAAGCATCTCTTGAACCCCAGATATCAACTTCTTCAGGTTCCTCAACTTTTGGTTCCTCAGTGACAACTTCTTCAGCAGGTGGTGAAGGAGTAACTTCAACTTCTTCGGCAGGTGGTGAAGGAGTAGCTTCAACCGTGACAACAGGTCTTCTCAGTGGAGGTGAAGCATCTCTTGAACCCCAGATATCAACTTCTTCAGGTTCCTCAACTTTTGGTTCTTCAGCAACAACTTCTTCAGCAGGTGGTGAAGGAGTAACTTCAACTTCTTCAGCAGGTGGTGAAGGAGTAACTTCAACCGTAACAACAGGTCTTCTCAGTGGAGGTGAAGCATCTCTTGGACCCCAGATATCAACTTCTTCAGGTTCCTCAACTTTTGGTTCTTCAGCAGGTGGTGAAGGAGTAGCTTCAACCGTGACAACAGGTCTTCTCAGTGGAGGTGAAGCATCTCTTGAACCCCAGATATCAACTTCTTCAGGTTCCTCAACTTTTGGTTCTTCAGCAACAACTTCTTCAGCAGGTGGTGAAGGAGTAACTTCAACCGTGACAACAGGTCTTCTCAGTGGAGGTGAAGCATCTCTTGAACCCCAGATATCAACTTCTTCAGGTTCCTCAACTTTTGGTTCTACAGCAACAACTTCTTCAGCAGGTGGTGAGGGAGTAACTTCAACTTCTTCAGCAGGTGGTGAAGGAGTAGCTTCAACAGTGACAACAGGTCGTCTCAGTGGAGGTGAAGCATCTCTTGAACCCCAGATATCAACTTCTTCAGGTTCCTCAACTTTTGGTTCTTCAGCAACAACTTCTTCAGCAGGTGGTGAAGGAGTAACTTCAACTTCTTCAGCAGGTGGTGAAGGAGTAACTTCAACCGTGACAACAGGTCGTCTCAGTGGAGGTGATTTGTCCCCTGGTTTTTCGGCGGCCGCTTCTTCGGTAGGTGGTGAAGGCGTGTATTCAACCTTGACAACAGGTCGTCTCAGTGGTGGTGAAGTATCTCCTGACCCCCAAATATCAACATCTTCTTCAGGAGGTTCAGCTATAACTTCTTCAACTTCAGGTTCTTTAGCAGGTGGTGAAGGTGTGGCTTCTACAACATCTTCGAATGTTCTTATTCTTAATGGTGGTGATGTATCGCCTGAACCCCAAATATCAATGACTTGTTCCTCCTCTTGAGAAGCTAATTCTTGTTCTAATTCTGCTTCTTTGAAACCTTTGCGTCTCTTTGGGGGTGGAGAGAGATGCTCCTCATCTTCAAGGTCTCCCCGTTCTTGTTCCTCTGAGGGTTTGTATTCTTTATGAGATTCTGCCACGTCCGAGTCAAACCATCTCTCAATCAATGCTTCATCTGGTGACTCTTCTGTACCTTCGGGTAAGGCTTGCTCGGCGGCATATTCCTCGTCTTCATCAATGAATGGAAATGCCCTTCTGGGTCTTATGGCTGGTGGTGAGGTTCCGGAGACCCTGATATCAACCTTATGAGATTCTTCTGTATAAATCTGTTCTTCCACAAATTCCTCTCTGATTTCTTCTTCAAACTTTTGTTCAATGTGAATTTCTCTCTCTTCTTCTGCCTCTCCTTGCCAGAAAGTTTCCTCTCTCTGTGATGTTTCTTTCAGAGCTCGGGTCTGGGCTTCATCTGAGTCAAACCAACGCTCAAGTAAATCATCGTCGCCATCATCAGTCTGGTACACATCCTTGGGCTGGTAGTAGTCAGCTTCCTGTTCTTCTCCCTCCTGCTGTACCTCTTCCTCCTCTTCCTCTTCTTCTTCTTCCCCTTCCTCTTCCTCAACGTCTATTTGTATCCTCCTTACTGAGGGCGGGGATTCCTTCCTTCCCCAAAAGTCCTCCTCTTCTTCTTCTTCTTGTTCCTCCTCCTCCTCCTCTTCCTCAACGTCTATGTGTATTCTCCTTACTAGTGGTGAGGCTTCCTTCCTCCCCCAAAAGTCCTTCTCTGACTCCTGTGGCTCCAAAAGCAGAGTCTGCCCTATAGCCTCACCAGCGGTGGTCACAGAGCCTTCTCCATGGTAAGACAACTCCTCCTCAGCTGCTGTAACTTTGAGCTTCTTATGAAGGGGAGATGTATCTCTCTCGCTCCAAATGTCCACTACTTGAGGCTCCTGTGAGAATTGTTTGTGGTGTCAGATTCCCCCCGAAATTGTTTGTAAAAGGTTTCTTGGAGGTAAAGAACACAAGAGGTTTAGAGTGTTAACTGCGGTGCACAACTCTTAGTATATAACCATAAACGAAAACTGGGAGAACTGAACTTTAAACACCTTTATTAGGTTCAACCTTTTCTCTAAACGTTTTATTTACTCTTATAGGATTATTTATGTAGTGAATAGAACTGTAAATCATTTTGCAAATATTCTCTTTCTGACTAGTATCTGTAAATTCCACTACAGAGAAATTTACAGATTTACAGTATAACGATAGTTAGCTGCTTTTACAATACTTAAACATTAGTTATAGTAAATTTACAATACTAAACCCCCAAAAATACATTTTATTTATCTTTATTATCAATTTAAAATTTTTATAAGTTATCACTGTATGATGGTTAATAACTATCCCACTGTTGTATACATGGTGGCAGCGGTGGGATGCGAATTAGCCATTCTACATTATCCGTCCGAGATGTCACGGAGGACAAGTTACTTTACAGAAATAGAATCATTAATCCAAACTATACAGCGACTTGAGTGATGTGTTTTAGAGAAGATAATATCAAGTTAAGTGGGTGAGTGAGGGAATTATAGAATATCACAAAAACACGTAACTATTTCATCTTCTCTGGATAAACGGGATTTAATGCCATATTCTCTGTTTACAAATTTGATTTACTTTCCTGGTCGGTGAAAGAGTTGAGCTTAATTAATTTTTTGAGGAAATTGATCCATTTAATTCCTTTATAAATACCTCATTGATTTATAAGAAGTAATCGTTAATTATCCCTCACTAATTCCTCAAAACAGGTGCAGTTTATCCTTAATTAACTATTAACAAGCAGGTATAAAAGGTAGTTACACGAAGAACACCAAAAGATCAGATTTGAGTCTCATTAAAAAAAAATATACCATCCCTGAGTTAATTTTATCTAAAGAAAATAATATAATAATGACTTTAATATTCCTTCAATATCACGTATCAGACTCAGTTACTGTTATCTCTCTCTCAGCAAAGTTTATTTAAGTTCATCCCAGAAATAAATAAAAGAAGCTTATAGCAAATTGTATGTGTATATCATATAGAAGATATTGTATGTCCTCAGTTTTAGCATTAAGTAGCATGTAAATATAATAACAAATAATAATAATAATAATAATAAAATGTAGTAATCAGTAATACAAAATAATAATTAACACACTAGAGGAAGATGAGAAGTGTGAGGGCATAATGAGTGAATGTTGAGGGTCTCGGAACCTATGAAGTACTCACACTTACTCATCATCCAATAAAGTAATAATAATTAAGACAACTAACTACTTTAAACTTCAAGTAAGTCATGGAAATCTATGGTGGTTACTTTCACAGCCATTAAGTCCCCGCGAGGTACAGGACAAACGCACACACACACACACACACAGGGACAGGTAGAGTGCCGTACTAGCTAAGGTGAGTGCCAGGAATTCAAGGTGTGCCAACCATAGTGCCAATATGAACCTGAAGTAGGATAGGATTCTGTAGTAATCAATCTATTTTTATTCTTTCAAATATCAGGAACAAAATCTACATGACCTGTTGCTAGTTTCTTTTGAACTAGTTTTATATTATTAAATCTATCATCTAATAACCCATGTACAGTGAGCCCTCCATATAACGGACTTCTCTATCTTTCCTTTAAATGGGGGCTTCACATCTAATGGACTCTCAATGTAATGGACTTTTATCCCCATACAGTTCGCTAAATAGAGGGTTTACTGTATCCTAAAATAATTAAAATTCCTTTAACTGCCCAAAAGGTGTTGATCTAAGGACTTAAAACAGAGGAACTATCAATACCTAAGTTTGGTGTATGTATGAACGTTTGTAGTAACCTCTGGTCATGACTCCCCACCAGAACACTGCTGTGATAGACAGGACAAAATCCTGAAATACTGACCCGATCAACAGCTTCTGAAACTTGATGTATGGATTGTGATAATATGAACTGTTGATCATTCCCAGGTACTTGTGATTACCTGTGTGTCAATTAGTTCCTGTCATTTCATATTAATTCTCCAGGTAGTCATCAGTAAGGAAGGTTCTTATGTCAGTCTTACAGTCTCCAAATGAACTGAATCCCTGAGTTAGATCAAGTGGGTTCTAACTGACCCCGGGTTGGATAATAGGTTCAGTTGATTCATATATAGTGGGCCATGGGATGGATTTAAGGTTCTAGTGACCCACAGATAACAGACTGAGGAGTCATGGGTTGATAAGGGTTTCTACTGACCCACGTATGACACGATGGAAGGCTTAAGAGAGTGAAAGACAGTAGTGGTAAGAAACAAGTCGAAGAAAAATTAAAATGTTCGTTCATGTTGTCTGAGTAGTGTCAACTGTCAGTGCTATTTTGTGCAATGGGCAGTGCCGTTGTGTTTGGTCGAGATGTTGTACGCAAGAAAACAAGAGTCACTGCGTATGGTCGAGATATACGCAAGCAAACAAGAGTCACTGCGTATGGTCGAGATGTTGTATGCAAGAAAACAAGAGTCACTGCGTATGGTCGAGATGTTGTACGCAAGAAAACAAGAGTCACTGCGTATGGTCAAGATGATATACGCAAGAAAACAAGAGTCACTGCGTATGGTCGAGATATACGCAAGCAAACAAGAGTCACTGTGTATGGTCGAGATGTTGTACGCAAGAAAACAAGTCACTGCGTATGGTCAAGATGATATACGCAAAAACAAGAGTCACTGCGTATGGTCGAGATGTTGTACGCAAGAAAACAAGAGTCACTGCGTATGGTCGAGATGTTGTACGCAAGAAAACAAGAGTCACTGCGTATGGTCAAGATGTTGTACGCAAGAAAACAAGAGTCACTGCGTATGGTCGAGATGTTGTACGCAAAAACAAGAGTCACTGCGTATGGTCGAGATGTTGTACGCAAGAAAACAAGAGTCACTGCGTATGGTCAAGATGTTGTACGCAAGAAAACAAGAGTCACTGCGTATGGTCAAGATGATATACGCAAAAACAAGAGTCACTGCGTATGGTCAAGATGTTGTACGCAAGAAAACACGAAGTAGTTATTATTCCACTGTGTATACTGCCACTAATCCGACTAACATACAGTTCTAAGGTATTGGTGTGTTTACCTTACTGAAGCTAAAGCTAACAGATAACAGAATAATAATAATAATAATAATAATAAAATATCTACGCCAGTGAGTCCATCAGCTAAGCCAATCTCAGGTACTTACTTCTATAGCAACAGGTGTGATTGGACAGGAGACGAGGAAGTATGTTGAAGTAACGTAATTAAGTATTCTAAAATATAACGCAATAAAGTAAAGAACAGGTAAGATCAACTGTTAGCGGAAAGTAATGATGCAGAAACAGATGAGTGTTCTAGTCTTACAGGTGAACGAGCAAAGTGCAAAAAGAATAATAGAGGTTAGCGAGAAAAACGAAACACAGAACTGCGCAGGAAGCCGACTCATGAACAGCAAATTACCTGCTACAAAGACGCTTTTGCCAAATCGTAAGCAAACACTGAATAATAAATACGAGTTACAGAGAAGCGAAAAAAATGTTGTTGTAAAAGCGGCAATTTTGTAGAGTTCCATGACAAACAGGAAAGGAAACATAAGGGAAAAAAGAAAAAAAAATGTAATGAAATAAAATTGAACGTCCCACACGGAAAATGAAACCAGCAGAGCAACGGAAGATTTTTATTTATATTGTGAACCGGTTTTAATAGCAATTATTTATTATGATAAGAGCTTTGTTCCCATCATCCGCGTGTCACGTTTAGACGATGGCAGGTGAGCAACTGTTGTTATAATAAGCAGCGGGAGACTCCCAGATTAATAATTATTACACCACCTTTTTGTCTGGCAAGATGCAACGTAAGTTTTATCTCACCACAATACAACTAGAAAGTTAATAATCTGTCCTACGACATTTGGCAGGTGCCTCTGTAGCAGATACTGACCAGGACGCAACACGAACTGACTGACTGACTGACTGACTGACTCTTCTATCAAAATATGACTTTCATCGTTACCCTCGTGTCTCCGGGTCCTGCACTGGGCAAAGGAGGAAGCTCTCGGGCCCTGCTAATCACTCCTTCCTCTTGGCCAACATTCTCACTACTTACTACAGCTGAGGACTCTCTCGCTTCCCCAGCTTTCAATCTCTCTTGGATCTCAACTTTACCAGTAGGTGAGGGAGCGTTGTGTTGCACGGTCGTATCTCGTCTGTGTGTTGCCGTAGTAGATGCGGTGCCACTGTGTCTGTCTGCGCCTCCTAGTCTAGCGTGTCCCTCTGGCTGTGGTCTGTCTACCTTGTTCCTTGCACTCGGTACTTGTTGTCTCTTTGCTCTCCCATTTTGAACACTTTTTGTCTCGGGTTTAATGATTCTTGTTTCGTCTTTTTCAGGACAGAGGAATTTAACACTTGGTTTCGGTCTTCTTAACTTGTCTTCATTTCGGCGAGTGGTCATGTCTTCAGGTTTTTCTCTTACTGGTATTTTTGTCTTCGGAGGATTAGGCTGAGACTCTGGATAAACCTTCTCTCTTATGATCGGGTTGGCAGAAGGATCGATAATTTTACCTCTGTAACATGTCACTCGTAGAGGTGTGGGGATGCCCGTGTCGAACCAAACATCGAGTTCTTCCTCGTCATCTGAGTCAGGGGGTATAAATACACGCAGTTTCTTATATTTCTGCTTCACTCTCTCAGGTTCACTTGGCCCTAAACTGGGATGAATATCAAGTGGTTCTTTGTCTTTGATTTTTATCCCAATCTTTGGTGTCGTAATGGTGGAAAATCTCTGTAGCACCGGGAGATCTAGAGCCTCGTAGGTTAATCGGGAGGCTGAAGATGAATCCCTCCGGCCTTGTGTACTCTGGGGTGGGCTACGATTGCTTTCCTCCGTCGCTCCTGATTTTGGTTTTGTCAGCAGCTCAGACGATTTCGTGTCGGCAAATTGAGTGGTCGCATCTCCTGCTGGGGGAGAACCTGTCAACTCTCCCCCAAAATCCACCTCTTCGGGTATGTCGTCTTCTCGTTTGTCTCCTTTGACGTCATCAGGTGTTGGCTCCTTATCAAGTGGGTGTCCTCCCTTCAGTCCTTCAGTCTTGACCCCTAACTTTCTACGACCAAACATTCTTGGGCTTCCTTCAACACTCCTACCACCTGAAGGTCTTACTGAAGAGGACGTATCCTTTCCAGCTGAGACGCCAACGCCTTTTTTTCCTTGAGGTGAAGAATCCTGGGGCTCCTGAGGCTGTCCTTTGTCCGGGACGCAGGATTTATCTTCATCAGGAACACTCTTGGGTGGTGGTTGAGTAGTGGTCTCAGTCGTCGACCCCCACAGGTAGGACAACCAATCTCCTCCTCCCTCCTGCTTCCCTTCCTCATTCTGCGGCTCTAATTTTCCAGGTAAACCGTATTGAGTTTTCCCTTCGTTTATCTTAGGAAGTGTTGCATCTGCTTGGTCCTCAGATACACCTGTGGGATCTTCAGTTACACCTGTAGGATCCTTAATTACACCTGTAGGTTCCTTAATTACGCCTGCAGGATCTTTAATCAAGTCTTTTGTATCCTCAGTTATATTTTTTGATTCCTTACCTTTGCCTTTTAGATCCCCGGTAACACCTGTGGGATTCTTAAATTTACCTGTGAGATTCTTAATTACACCTGTGGAATCCTTAATTACACCTGCGGTGTCCTTAATTACACCTGTAGAATCATCAGTTACTTTTTTGGAATCCTTAGTTTTCCCTTCAGGATTTTTAGTTACGTTTTTAATATCCTTAAGTACACCTGTTCGATCCTTAATTGCACCTGTTAGGTCCTTAATTATTCCTTTTGGATTCTTAATTATGTTTCGAGAATCCTTAATTATGTCTTTGATATTTTTAGCTAGACCTTTAGGATTCTTTGCGACAGGAGTGGGATCCTGGGCTACAGGTGTGGGATCCTGGGCTACAGGTATGGGATCCTGGGCTACAGGTGTGGGATCCTGGGCTACAGGTATGGGATCCTGGGTTACAGGTATGGGATCCTGGGCTACAGATATGGGATCCTGGGTTACAGGTATGGGATCCTGGGTTACAGGTGTGGAAGCCTTAGGTGTAAGGACCGTCTTCCTCGATACAGATGCGTCACCACCAGTCTTCAGGTGTTGTTTATACCTCGTGTACATCTTGTCCTCAATGCCTCCACCCTGAGACTCCTTCTTGGTTGTGTCTACGTGTTTATCACCGCCTATTTGGCCTTTCCTACGGCCTCCCCGGTACTGAAAGCCTCCTAATCTCCCAGAAGGACTCTTTTTCTCCTCTTTACTACCACTAGGAAGGGCATCAGGACTTTTAATCTCCTGATATTGGGGATTCGGATCGTCTTTAGGTACTCGGTGGGGATTCGAATCATCTTTAGGTACTCGGTAGGGACTCGGATCGTCTTTAGGTACTCGGTGGGGACTCGGATCGTCTTTAGGTACTCGGTGGGGATTCGAATCATCTTTAGGTACTCGGTGGGGACTCGGATCGTCTTTAGGTACTCGGTGGTGTTTGAGACGTGGTGGAAGAGGAGGTGGTGTACTTTCTCTTCCTCCCCAAAAGTCAATTACTTCTGTTACGACTTCTTCTGTAGGTGTTTTTAATGGCTTCTCCTGTGTCTCTGTCTCACTGGGCCTTCGTGGTAGCTCCTTTACGATGGGTTTGGTTTTAACAATGCGGTTCTTACTACCTGTCTTTCCACCTGTTTCTCTACCCCCTTCATTTGTTTTTTTGTCGCCTTTCTGTTTGGATTCAGTAACTTGACCCACCACCTCTGTCTGTGACCCAGTTTGACCTTTTTCAGTGACCTCTTCAGGGGCTTTAACAGGAGGATCAACATGAGATTCCTTCGTGGGGGCTTCCGATAGGTTGGTTGCCTCGTCCCAGGTGTAAGGCTTCCAGATAGTAACAGGAGGGGTGTGTTGTATGTCTGCCCAAAAGTCAAATTCGTCATCTACTTCAGTGCCTCCTGCAGGTTCTGTCGGTTTCGCCGTCTCTTGTTGTGGGGTTTCATCTCCACTCTCATTCGCTCCACCAAGAAGACCCATTGGAGGTAATTCTCTTATTTTCCTTGCTTTCTGATATTTATTCGTCTCTCCTTCACTTTCTCTTGATTTCACCTTATATCCTTTCGTTGCCAATTCACTTTTATTTCCTTTCTTTTCCGTCATTCCTTTACCTGGATTCGTTGTTGGTATTTTCTTAGTTTCCAATTCCTTCTTACCTCCTTCTGTCTTCTCTTCACCTTCACCTTTTATTGGATTTTTCGATTCCTTTTTACGTTCGTCTGTCTTGTCAATTCCTCGTTCTGACTTTTTAGATAATGTTTCCTTCTTTGAGTCCGTTTTACGTTCTTCTGCTGTTTTCTCTTCTTCACTGTTTGTTGACTTTAACGACGTTTCTTGTTTACTTTTTGGTTTACCTGCGGCTACTTTACTTTCTGGTTTACCTGCAGCTACTTTACTTTCTGGTTTACCTGCGGCTACTTTACTTTCTGGTTTACCTGCGGTTACTTTATCTTCTGGTTTACCTGCGGTTACTTCATCTTCTGGTTTACCTGCGGTTATTTTATCTCCTGGGCGACTTGCGGCAACTTTACTCTCTGTTTTCCTTGCGGCATCTTTAGCTTCAGGTGCGGCAGTAGCAGAAATCTTTCTCTTTTGCCAAAAATTCTTATACGCCATCTTACCTGAGTCTTCCTTTCCCTTCTTGTCTATTTCATCTCTTCCTTTACTCAATTTATTCTTCTCATTCTCCTTCTTGTTCCCATCTCCCTCCTCCGTGACCCCGGCCTGTGGAGACTTGCCCTCTGAGGCGGGTTTAAAGTCCATTTCCTTCCTCAGCTCTGATCCTAATGGTGAGAATTTGTCTCTTGTAGACCAGGATTCATTCTCTTTATCTATCTCTTCCTCCTTTATTCCTTCCTTTTTCTTCTCTTCCTCTTTTATCTCGGTCTTATTTCTCTCTTCTTTCTTCTTCTCTTCTATCTCTTTCTTATTCTTCTCCTCCTCCTTCTTCTTCTCTTCTATCTCTTTCTTATTCCTCTCCTCTTTCTTCTTCTCTTCAATTTCCTTCTTATTTCTTTCTTCCTTCTTCTTCTCTTCAATTTCCTTCTTATTTCTCTCTTCTTTCTTCTTCTCTTCAATCTCTTTCTTATTCCTCTCCTCCCTCTTCTTTTCTTCTATATCTTTCTTTTTCCTCTCCTCCTTCTTCTTCTCTTCAATCTCTTTCTTATTCCTCTCCTCCTTCTTCTTCTCTTCAATCTCTTTCTTATTCCTCTCCTCCTTCTTCTTCTCTTCAATCTCTTTCTTATTCCTCTCCTCCTTCTTCTTCTCTTCTATATCTTTCTTATTCCTCTCCTCCTTCTTCTTCTCTTCAATCTCTTTCTTATTCCTCTCTTCTTTCTTCTTCTCTTCTATCTCTTTCTTATTCCTCTCCTCCTTCTTCTTTTCTTCTATCTCTTTCTTATTCCTCTCCTCCTTCTTCTTTTCTTCTATATCTTTCTTATTCCTCTCCTCCTTCTTCTTCTCTTCAATCTCTTTCTTATTCCTCTCCTCCTTCTTCTTCTCTTCAATCTCTTTCTTATTCCTCTCCTCCTTCTTCTTCTCTTCAATCTCTTTCTTACTCCTCTCCTCCTTCTTCTTTTCTTCTATATCTTTCTTATTTCCCTCCTTCTTCTGCTCTATTTCCTTCTTATATCTTGGATTATCTCTATTCCCATCTTTCTCTTCCTTCCCCTTCGTCTTACCATCAACCCCCTGGCTAACCGTGGCATCCTTACCGTCATCAGAAGTCCGATTAGATTTTGTTATGTCTTGTCTCTTGTTCTTTGTAGGTTCTGATCCCCTTCCAAGAGGCTTTATGGCTGGTTTAATCCTATTAGAGCCTGGGTTATTGAGTAAACCTCCAACTGGCGCCACTGTCGAGGTAGATCCTTTACTTGTCGCAGGAGCTGAAACACTACTTGGTATACGTAATTTCGTACCTTGTTTATCCTTTCCTGAGGGCGTCGACCTACCTGAATGAACGTCTTTGTCTTCTAAAGATTCCAAAGACCCTATTGGTATTGTAGTATTATCCCCATCAGTGCCTTCTGCAGGTATAGTGGTTACAATAGGGTGTTCCTCCAAAGTAATTACATCATTGGTGTTTTTCTCCCATAGAGGACAGAGTTTTGGTGTGTATGGCGGCGGTGTTGTCTCTCTCCCAGACCAGAAATCTATAATCTCAAAACTTTCTTCCTCGATCTTTATTTCTGTATTTATTTCTTCATCTTTCTTATCAGTTTCTTTTGTTATTGCAGTTATATCTATTTCATCTTTATGTTTTGTTTTGTTTTCTCTTTCAGGTATTATGTTTTTGGTGTTTGTTTTCTTCTGATTTTTACTCTCTTGTTCTTCAAGGTGTGTTGGTTGACCAGGTGTAACTGATGAAGGTGTGTAGTCATCCCAATCTGCCCAGCAAAATCCCTCCGATTCGTAATTGTCCTGATGTGATTTCTTATCTTTATCAACTTTTCTTTCCTCTACCGTTTGATTTATTTCAATTGTTACTTCACTTTCCTTTTGTTTTTCCTTTTGAGTGTCTGGTTTGACTTTATTGAGGTCGTCTTTGTTCCTCTTTGAAGAAGGAGGAGGAGGAGGAGGAGGGGGAGAAGGAGTCTCTTTGCCAGGCCAGAAATCAATTACCTCCTCACTTTCTCCCTTAGTTCTCTCCTCCACTTTCTTGTTCTCTTCTCCAGGAATATTATCTCTCTGTTTTGGCTTCTGTTTCGCCTCCTTCGGTGCTGTCGACTCAACACAATTAATATTTTCCACTTCAGGAGGGGAGTTACCTACTGGCAGATGTTCCAATACTTCTTGAGTGCCATGCGTCATCCCTCTACCACCTGAGTCTTCTAAAACGTGTTTATCTGTACACTCTGTTGATATAACCTGTGTTGGTGTTTCCCATTGTGACCAGAAGTCCATTTCCTCGTCATCAATGCAATTTTTAATGGTTTGTGGTGTCTTCTCGTTTATTATTAACTGTTCTGTGTCTTCCTGTTTATCCGTGTTGTTGTTCTTTTGGTCTTTCGTAAGATCTGAGGGCATAGTCGACTCAGGTCCTTGTGTTACTTCTTGGGTCATGACTTCATTCTTTGAGTTCTTGTGTTTAGTTATCTTGGATATATTTTGATTCTTCTTTACTTCGTCTTCTGAGTGTTTACTTTCTTCTAATTTATTCACTCTTCCACTTTCTTCCAACACAGTAGCCATCTCCACCACTGTTTCTTCTTCTTCTTTCTTCTTCTCCTGATTCTCTCCTGCTGCTGCTGCTGTTCCTTCCACGGAGAGTTCTTGAAAGTAAGGAAATATTGGTCGTCTTAATGGCGGTGAACTCCCAAGGTCTGCCCAGAAGTCTATCACTTCTTCTTCTTTATCTTCTGTTTCCTTAGCCACTGATTCCTTTACGTTCTTCCCATCTTCATCTTTCTTCTCTGTCTCCTCTGTTTCTATTAGTCCTGTAGTTATTTCACTTATTTGACTTTCTACAGGTATGATATTTACCCCTTCAATATGATTCTCTTTTTTATTTTTGTTACTTTCTCCTCCTACGTATTCAGGGTCGTTCTTCTCTACGGTGTTTACCTGAGGAGTGTTATTGGATCCAGGTTCACTGTTATCGTCCGCCGCCGCTGCGTACCTTTGTAAATATTGTCCGTATCTTGGCCTCACAGGTGGAGAGGCTTCCCATTGTGACCAGAAATCAATAACGTTATCACACTGTTCCTCTGCTGTTTTCCCAGAGTCGGCTTCTATATCGCCTTCTTCAGAGTGTTCTTTAGTGACACCAGTATCAGTTTCATGGTCTGTAAGAGTCTCTAGAACATCACTCGGTTTAAGATCGTCTCCATATGTTTCTTGTAACATTTCAAGTAATTCTTCGATTTCCTTATCTTCCTCTTCCCTCATCTTCAACTTTTCTTTATCTTTCGTCTGCTTGCCTTCGGAAGAATCGACATCAACATCATCTACCTGAGTTAGAATGTTCATAGGAGTCGTGTTTTCATTCTCACCACCAACACCACCATCAACCAGCCACCAAGCGTTGCTACTCCTTTGCCCACCGGAACCATCAACTCCGCCATTACACCCTTCATTATCAAAGGCTCCAGTAACGCCATCATCAACAACAACTTCTGGCGACCCTCCCTGAGTGTTAGAGTGATTCCCTTTGCCACTACTATTCTCGGCTCCTGCGACTTCCATAGTCTTAACTACACCTGGGCTGGTTTCTGCGTCTCGTGCCTCGGTGACGGTCGGGGGAGGAGGTTCAGCCTTCAACAGGGCCTTAGCAGGAGGGTCCTGTCGAGTATGTGAACCAGGGATGTGTGGAGTATCTGAATGGGTACTGTTTACATATGATAACCGTAGGGGGTATCTGAATGGGTATTGCTTACATACATTAACCGTAGGGGGTGTCTGAATGGGTATTGTTTACATATGATAACCGTAGGGGGTATCTGAATGGGTATTGTTTACATACATTAACCGTAGGGGGTGTCTGAATGGGTATTGTTTACATATGCTAAACCGTATGGAGTATCTGAATGGGTATTGTTTACATATGCTAACCGTAGAACCGTAGAGGTACCCTGAATAACTAATCTGTTAATTGGATGTACAACAAATTGTCCTGTATATCATAACCTAACAGCTCAGGTACCAACAGCTACCTGAGTCGCCTGTACTAACTCCTGACACGGGGCTCCAACGCTCTCTCAGTGATCGTTTCTTGTAATATAAACACAGACCGGAAAAAAACAAATAATTCATGACAAAAATAATGTTTGTGTATGATTTTATTTTCTATGTAAATTCTAATCGTTTATAATTCTGACTTATTTATGAGTTTATGAATGATTATGATTTATATTGAGTTATATTAAGTTTGTATATAAATTTAATAATGGAATAATCTTAATTTTAGTTTTTATACAATTTTTTTATGGATATATAATAACTGTTTGGATTTCAATGTGAACTTAGTTATTAAGAATTAAAATTTCAGCCTTTTATGTATTAAAAAAATATATATATTGGTAGAGAATACTTGATCTATAGTTTAACTGGAATGTGTATTTCTTCTCCTAAACAAACTGAGAATTAAAAACACCAGCAAATTGGGTCGAACGTCGATAAAAAACACGCCGACTAGTAGAGGCAACACTCATGAGCTGGGGTGGAATGTATGTATCCAGAGCCTGAATAATGTATAATGTATGACGGATTGGCTGTAGTCACTTTGTCTACATATTAACGCGAGTATAACGTTGAGAATGTGTATGAATATATGAAAATAATTTATACATATATACACTAACACGCCTAATTACCCTCGAGTATATTGCCAACTGATATACACAACTATATAAATGTACATATATACCCACAAATATATATAGATATTTGTTTATGTATGCGGTTCTATTATATAAGAAAGCCTATAAAAGGTCATTGATGTGTTTGTCTTTGTAATATTTGCCAAGTCGAAGGTTTATCACACACAGACCATCGACTTGGACCTAACACCTACAGTAAACACAATAATTGGAGAAAAAAATAATAAAATACATATTGTAAGGTTACATTATAAAAATCAAATGAAAATAAATAATACAATGAATTTCTTTTAATCAACCCGGAAATTTGAACTTATATCTATATGACCCGTATTCAAGGTAACTCATTTACATCGCTCAATTACGTGTTATATAATCAAGTTTTAGAAATTTTGGGTGATTTCTACTTAAGCTATATTATCAATCTCTATAATTGGTATGAAATATGTCATCCAGTTCGTGAAAACAAGGAAGAGGTTTGCAATTATTGGTGGAGATATGAGACCTGTGACGTAATGCCATAATCTGATACATGCCGTGATTTTTAACCTCCAATGAACGAGCTTTCTTGAGTAGGAGGAAAATGATGTCACTTAAGTCTCCACCAATAACTAAGCTTCTTCCTAGTAAAGAACATGCGTCACTCTCCAATTCAGTAACAAGATCTACTTATGGAGATGGAGATATGACGTCATTCCTCATGCCCCCAATAAGAAAATTTGTTTATGGAGATGTAGTTATGACGTCATTTTTCACTCTCCAATAAGAAAATTTGTTTATGGAGATGTAGTTATGACGTCATTCTTCATGCCCCCAATAAGAAAATTTGTTTATGGAGATGTAGTTATGACGTCATTCTTCACTCTCCAATAAGACGACCTACATGGAGGTGAAAATATGACGCTATTATTCTTTTACACAATCAGAGCCTCTTTGACCTTCCCAGAACTGGTGATTAGAACTTGAGGATATTTATAACGAACACTGAATACGGTTCATGACAGGCAAATTTTTCCTCAATACACAGCTAAAACAGTTCAGTATAACATTAACATTAGACCTTGACACCGATAAAATAACTCAATAATACAAACAAACTTGAAATAATATAATACACCTGAAATTAGACTTCAATTAATGATGTCAATTTACGTGAGAGAATAATAATAAAGGAAATAATTAAGCCAAAACAGCGGATGAATCGTAATATTAAAATTTGTGTTATAAATTAATCAGTTAAGCGCCACTACAGTACGTTTTCTATGGAGGATTGAATGGGGTGACACACAGACCTGCGTGAGGAGAACCCGTGTCGTGAAGACTAAGATTATTTACCTTAAGAACGAGAGAGATAGATAGATAGAAATAATAATTAGAACGAAATATAATAAAAGAAAGATAAGTGCCGAGGAGAACTAAAGTTTTTGTAAAGATGAAGGGAGAAATCATATCCGGATTTTACTTAAAAAACAAATAATTTGCCCTAAAAATCGAAATTTAAATCATTAAGAGTAATGGATGAAAGAGAAGCTTTAATAAATAGTTAAAGACGATATTAAATGCAAGAATAAAGTTACAAATAAAATACAAGTAAAGAAACTAAGAGTTATATTTAGAGAAACGATTTCCCATTAAAAACTTTGAATTTAAATAACGATAAATATTTGTTTGGTAAAAAAAAAAATGGAAATAGGAAAATTAAAATGACAATATATAATAAATGATATAATTATTAAGCAAAATGGCACCAAAAAATAGGGAATTTACTTTAAAAAATGCAACAAAAATAAATTGAAAATTACGAAGTGGAGGGAAAAAATATTACCCCTTGTGAGTAATTGTATACACCAAATAAGGTAAAATAAAAATATATACAAAATGATCATTAAATTTACCTGTAAAAATCGAAAGTATAATTAGCAAAATATATTAAATTACGATATAAAGGAAAATACACAGGACAGAAAAGGTTTAAAAATATATATTGATGATGCAAAGCGAAAAAAAAGAGGAAAAGCAAAAGGATGATAAATGTAAACAAAAGGTAAAGATGCAATAAAGACGAAGGGGAAGAAGAAGGTCGAGAAGAACAAGAAAAAAGACGGATTATTCTCACCCAAGAGAAGAAACACAACAACAACAAATAAATTGAAAGAAATTAATCCACAGCGTTAAAATTTCTTCCTCAAATGACGTGTTTATTCTTTGATTTTGTTATCCGTTCATACGTCTGGCAGCGGCGATGATCTTGGCGCCAGTGTGAGCGAGGTGGTCCTAAGAGGTAGTAAGCCTTTGAGAGAGAGAGAGAGAGAGAGAGAGAGAGAGAGAGAGAGAGAGAGAGAATTCAAACGTCGAGTGGCCTAAAAATAATAAGTTCTCATAGTCGTGTTAGAGAACTTCAGTCGGGCCATCTTAGAGAGCTTTTCCCGAGGCCATCTCAAAAAACCCAGAGATCCATCTTGGAGGACCTCAAAGAACCATCTCAAAAGACTCACTGAACCAACAATGGGAAGAACCACTCAGAACCCTTAGAACTATCTTAAAGAGCCTCATAGGACCGCCTCGCACACTCCCGGCTACCGAGTTGGCTGTTGTATCGCTGGAAAACAAGAACTGGTGCGTCTTACCTGTTGGTCGGCTAGAAGGATTTGCTGTGGGGTGGGTGACGAGGTGGTGGGGGCCTGTTTCTGCTCTGCTGCAGCACGGGATTCCTCTACCTGCTCTAGAGTAACTCCTTTTACCGTTTCCTTAGCGGAGGTTGGAGAAGCTCCCTCGCTAGGACGGCCTGACTGCACGGGGATGTCGTCCTCCTCCTTGCCGGCCCAGAAGTCTAGCTCCTCGACGACTTCCTTTAGCGGCTGAGACTCGGGTTTTTGTCTCTTAGCTGGAGGAGAAGGCTCTCTCTCCAGGAACTCTTGAGACTCTTTGGCGAGTTTTTCAAAGAGCTCTTCGTCTTCAGGGAGGTCCTCGTATTCTTGGACCTCCGGGACGGGTGAGACGATTCCTGCGTCTTCCTCGTCAATGTCTTGTGACACAACACGGAGTTCGTCGTCGAAGAGTAAGTCCTCGACTGATGCTGTGAGGGAGGAGGAAGAGGAGACACGTGAGGGAGGCGCTAAACACGTGTAAATGTTTAACTGATAAGAATAAAACAATCAAGAGGTCGCAGAGAAGAATAAACAATGTTGCTTGACAAAATGGCCCAAAATGTTGCTGCCAACCTAACCTAACCTACTTAACCTAACCTAACCAAGAATAACCCAAGATCATTAGGTTAGGGTTGGTTAGGTTATTTTAGGTTTGTTTTCATCGTTTACTGATGTGAAATTATTTAGCTTCACAATCTCCAAGACGATAATAAAGAGACCAGACCCTTGATATATAAGATGGCGACCCTTCTCTAAATCTTCACCAATAATAATAATAATAATAATAACACAACTACCACTACTATTACTACTTTTTATGGCGTCCAACCTCCTCTTACACTACTACTACTACTAATAATAATAATAATCTCATCTAAGTTATCAACAACAAAGTAGAATCATTGTTCGCCCTAAGAGGTACACAAAATCCCGTAGATTGTGGGGATCTGTTCGCTCGAGGCACGCCGTGACGTCACTCTCCCAGTGGAATAAGTGGGACAAAATCATTGAAAGTTTAAGTCCTCGGGGGATCACTGGGACGGTCCTTAAGTACATTATCACGGGACCAAACTCCATCTTAAACTACTATTATAATTCCTAGTAGCTGATTGGTTCCTTAACTACCATCAACTGCTTCGATTGGTGGTGGTTGCTGAGGTCACCAAATAAAGGGGAGGAGCTTGATAGGTAAGTAACTCTGTGTTTATGTAGCTGACTGACTGATTAACTGACTGACTAACTGACTGACTGACTGACTGATTAACTGACTGACTGACTGACTAGCAATCCCTAAAACCTATAATCTCTAGTCCTATAATATCAATCCCTAATCTCTAATCCAACTCACCTGTATCGACGACGTACTCCTTAATGCCCGCGAGCCACGAATCCCTAATCTCAGGTGTTCTGGCCTCGATCAAGATGGGGTAGTTGGGATGACTGAGGGATTCTATGTGGAAGAACTCGAGAGCTTTGGGCTGGTCGAGACTCCCTAATGATGTTTCTGGGAGCTGTGAGGAAGGAGAGATAAACACAAATTAGAAAATTGAAATAGAAATTGAAAGTTGAATTGTAGGGTTGATTTGAGAAGGAAGAGAAAGGAGAAGTAGAAGAAGAATCGTAATGACAATATTCCCATAACAACAACAATAATAATAATAATAACCTCAATCAACTTACCAATAAACTAAAGATTAATTATTGTTAGCCCTAAAGAGACACAGATCACCTAAAACAGAGAAGGTGACCTGCTAGCCTAGGGTACGCCGTGACGTCACTCTCCCAGCGATACAAATAGGGCAGAAACATATAATAGTTTATGTCCCCTCAAGTGTCGCTGGGTTAACACATTATATTAATTTATTGGTAAAGAGAAGTTGAATTGTGATATGCTCTCTCTCTCTCTCTCTCTCTCTCTCTCTCTCTCTCTCTCTCTCTCTCTCTCTCTCTCTCTCTCTCATTCAATAACCAGACGGCCTCGAGGTCAGAGCTTCAAGTGAAAGGTGAAACTTGAGGAAGAGCACGAAACAGGAAGTCCCCACTCCCCCCCCCCCGCCCCTCAGCGCCCTTAGTCACGATTTGGCGCGCTTTACGTTTCTCATCCCTCATTGGATACTGACGTTGGAATCTTTCTCCTATAATTGGCTAAGAGAGTGAAAACAAAAAAACCCGCTAGATGTTACAAGTAGTTTCTCGTCTGATGATTGGTTGAAAAAAAAAACAAAAAAACGCGCCGGGTGTTTATCTGATCTCCCATTGGTTATCTCTTCTTTTAAGCGTAACTAAGTAAACAGAGAGAGAGAGAGAGAGAGAGAGAGAGAGAGAGAGAGAGAGAGAGAGAGTTATCTTCAGAACGTCCTTGGCCGAGGTTCTTGCAAAACAATGGATGACTTGGCTGCCCAGTGACTGTATGCAAAGTGTCTGTGTATATATGAACAGGTACCAGGACCTAACAAACCACCTGTATGTCTGTCTGTCTGTCTGTCTGTCTGTCTGTCTATCTCGCATGGTCGTTAAGCTGTAGGTCAAAGGTCAGAGTTATACGGCCTCATAAAACTCTGGGTAATATTATGAACATGTTTACAACCCGTACTGAGTGGCGACCTCTTAGCTAGAGAGAGAGAGAGAGAGAGAGAGAGAGAGAGAGAGAGAGAGAGAGAGAGAGAGAGAGAGAGAGAGAGATTCAGTGTGTGTGTGTATGTGTGTGTGTGTGTGTGTGTGTGTGTGTGTGTGTGTGTGAAATGTAAAACTACTTGTGTATTTGTATCCGGGTTTCCTCACCTCTCTCTCTTCCCCTTTCCTCACCTCTCATTCCCTATGATTACGTTTATAGCCTCACGTCAGCCTTCCCCTCTCTCCCCTCACTTTCCTCCTCTCTTCTCCCCTCACCCCTCATCTCTTTTATTATCTCATTTCCTCTTCCCTCGTCTATATTATCACCTCTTTTCCCCTCCCTTACACCCCCCCCCCCTCCTCTCTCACTCTCTCTCTCTCTCCCTCCCTGTGTCTGGACAAGGAAAGGTCCGATTAGAGAGAGAGAGAGAGAGAAGAGAGAGAGGAGTGTGAGGGAGGGTGTGTGTGTGTGTGTGTAAGAGGTGCCAACATTCCTAGGTGGCTCTCAAATCCCCCAGGGGCACTGTGCCAGTACTCTCTCTCTCTCTCTCTCTCTCTCTCTCTCTCTCTCTCTCTCTCTCTTTATTCTTTGTCTTCTTCACCTTTATTATTATTATTATTATTATTATTTTTATTATCATTACGAAACAGGAGAGAGAGAATAGGGAAAAAATTTGTCCCTTCCAAAGTCCTTTAATTCACACACCTCATTAAATAATCCTAATGTTATCTTCTTTTTCTCTCCTACTTCCCGTTTTCTATTCTCAAGTGAGTAATAAAAAAACGGGATATCTCGCCTTCCTTAATGGAGGGTAAACTATTTTTTGACGGCCCCATAATATTTTTTTTACGGCGAGTAGACGACTACTGATGATCATGTAGAGTCTTCTTACGTACACACACACACACATACACACACACACACACACACACACACACACACACAGGAGGAAATGTGGAAATGTCTAAACTACATCTCGACAATTACTGGAAGGTGACTCACTCGTATTGACTGACTCATGTTATCTGTCTGTTTCATTCAGTCTCTCTCTCTCTCTCTCTCTCTCTCTCTCTCTCTCTCTCTCTCTCTCTCTCTCTCTCTCTCCCAAAATAAGAGAATAACACCTCCTTCAGTTCGTGACAGTCATGAGATATGAGACTAATGTGTGCTGTCATTGTCACGGGGCCAGCGAGTTGACTGTCTGCATTCCTTACCCCCTTCCTCCTCCCCCTTTACCCCCCTTCCTCCTCCCCCTTTACCCCCCTTCCTCCTCCCCCTTACCCCTTTCCTCTTCTCCACTTACCTCCTTACTTCGTCCCCCTTCCTCCTTCCCCCTTACCCCCTTCCTCCCTCCCGCCGCGCCTCCCGCACTAGAAGTAGCCCCCCACACGTGTAACATCTGTGATCGACTCTGCCGGTCCCGTATTGGCCTCTTTAGTCACCTCAGAACTCACCAACGAAGGCGACATCCTTAATAACTCATATTATTGTATCATAGCTGGATGATCGTCAAACTCGATTACCAGTGACAGCAAAGTTTGTTTGTATGTGTGTATGTCTACCCAGCAGTAATTGGGGACCTGGATGTTAATCGATTTGTGGATCGTGTTCCGGGATAATGGTTAGCCAGTGCAGTTGGCGAGTTGTCCGGTCTTCTCGGACTATTCCTTGGCACTGGGTAATGCAACTTGTTAACTCAGGGTGTGGTTGTTGGGTTAGCGACAGCTTCTACACCTTAAGCAAATTCACGCCTAGGTGGCCCTTGGGCAGACCATCCTCGTTACACGAGGGGAAACCATTATGTATGTATGTATGCATGTATGTATGTATGTATGTATGTATGTATGTATGTATGGCGGGATTCCAACGTCGCACACCTTGACATATATATACCTGAGGCCGACGTTAATAAGATCACGCAGGTGTTGTGTAAATTAGTCCAAGGTCAGGCAGAAATAACCAGTTCACACACACCCCCCCCCCCCCACACACCCACACCCACCCACCCCCACACACACACACACACACACACACACACACAATATGACACCTAAAGACGACGATAAAGACGATGACCTAACATATCGTCCTGAGATTATAAACTTAACTTCAAACACATTACGTAAGCGAATAAACACAAATCCTACATAATCCCCTAAAATCCCCTAAAATCCCCTAAAATCCCTCAAAATCCCCTAAAATCCCGAGAAATGGATAATCTTTCATTCATTATACATTCAGACACTTAATGGAATCTAGAGGAAATAGCGGAAATATAACGGACTAATCATTAAGACGTTATTGACACAGGTAAGCAGGTATGGGCGGCACTATCAGGTAAATTAAGAATCAGCTGTTTTGTGTTTACATCTGGAGCTCATGACGTCAGAGGCCACAGCTGATGTCACAAATCTATAATTATTTATTCCCTAAATTCTATAAACTACTTGAAATTCCTCCAATTGTTTTTTTTATTACTCTTCAAACATTTTTTTCCAAACATTCCCGTGTGTATAATATCAACAACTATCCAGAAAAGGCAAGAAAATAACCCTGTATTATGGAGTGTCGACAGAATCAGAACAGTGTCAACAAACAACCTCATCCCGGAGTTTATTTTAGCGACAATTTTATGAGGGAGGGGAATTTAGCGGCAGAATTTCATATAAAGAGGATAATAAAATAGGATTATAAACCTTATATACCCTGACACTAGAGTAGATATTACCATGGGTGGGGACCAAACTTGACTCAAAATACTGAAGCAACACGCAAGTTATAATTAATGACGCAAAACAGAGAGAGACATAAGACATCTGGCTCCTACATACACTAAGACATAAGACATCTGGCTCCTACATACCCTAAGACATAAGACATCTGGCTCCTACATACACTAAGACATAAGACATCTGGCTCCTACATACACTAAGACATCTGGCTCACTGGTACTCACTCGGATGATGTCCTTAAGGATGAAGACAGATCGATCCTCACCAATACGCCTGACCTTGGTGATGAGAATCCTGGCCTTGAAGAGAAACAGGTATCTGTCTCTAGCCTTCTGACCCGCCTCTCTTACGCTGAACCAATCCTGTAGGAGGGAGAGTGAGAGAGTGAGAGAGAGAGAGTGAGAGAGTGAGAGAGAGAGAGAGAGAGAGAGTGAGAGAGTGAGAGAGAGAGAGAGAGAGAGAGAGAGAGTGAGACATTAATCGTGTTTGAGAAAGTAATTGAGAGTGAGAGTGTGTGAGAGAGAGAGAGAAAGTGAGAAAGAATAAGTATTTTATTAGAGAAAGAAAGAAAGAAAGACAGAAACAGATAATCAAAATAAAAAAATAATACTCAACTTCATTTACTTATTAATTTCACATGTACTCAACAGTTGGACTCATCCCACTTTATGTACTCACGTCCCTGTACTCATCCTGATTGACTCATCCTTCCTAACTCAACCCCCCCTGACTCACCCCTCTTGACTCACTCCAACTAACCCATCCATACTGACTCACCCGAATGACTCATCCTTCCTAACTCAACCCCCCTGTGACTCACCCCTCCTACTGACTCACTCCAACTAACACATTCATACTGACTCACACTTCCTGACTCACCCCTCTTGACTCACTGCAACTAACCACAATATTTGACACACCTCTCATGATTCACCCCAACTAAACCATCCATACTGACTCATACCATACTGACTCATACCATACTGACTCAACCCAATGTTTACTCACGTGTCTGATGAGTCGCCCAAGCTTGAACAGGTTACCCTTAAACCCTTCAATAGAGCTGATGAACTTAGCGTCTGTCGCCCTCTGAGGGAGACTTTGCATCAACTCATAGGCGCGTTGAAGGTCAGCTGTGTCGTCACCAAGCTTAGTGCTGAACTTGACCAGCTCCTGTGGGGGTCAGAGTTTAAAGTTGAGTGTTATTAGAGGAAGGTCAGGGGTCATAAGAGGGTTAGGAGTCATAGGATGAAGGTCAGGGGTCATAAGAGGGAAGTTTTGTGTTATAGGAGGAGGGTCAGAGGTCATAGGAGGAAGGGTAGAAGACATATGAAGGTCAGGGGTCATGGGATGAAGGTCAAAGGTGGGAGGAAGAGGTCATACTTAATAGGAGGACAAATACACCCCTAGGAGGACAAATATACCCCTTGGAAGACAAATACACCCCCTAGGAGGACAAATATACCCCTTGGAGGACAAATATACCCCTTGGAAGACAAATACACCCCCTAGGAGGACAAATATACCCCTTGGAGGACAAATATACCCCTTGGAGGACAAATACACCAACTAGGAGGACAAATACACCCCTAGGAGGACAAATACACCCCTAGGAGGACAAATACACCCCTAGGAGGACAAATACACCCCTAGGAGGACAAATACACCCCTAGGAGGACAAATATACCCCTAGGAGGACAAATTCACCCCTAGGAGGACAAATACACCCCCTAGGAGGACAAATACACCCCTAGGAGGACAAATATACCCCTTGGAGGACAAATACACCCCTAGGAGGACAAATACACCCCCTAGGAGGACAAATATACCCCTTGGAGGACAAATACACCCCCTAGGAGGACAAATATACCCCTTGGAGGACAAATATACCCCTTGGAGGACAAATACACCCCCTAGGAGGACAAATATACCCCTTGGAGGACAAATATACCCCTTGGAGGACAAATACACCAACTAGGAGGACAAATACACCCCTAGGAGGACAAATACACCCATAGGAGGACAAATATACCCCTTGGAGGACAAATTCACCCCTAGGAGGACAAATACACCCCTAGGAGGACAAATATACCCCCTAGGAGGACAAATATACCCCTTGGAGGACAAATACAAACCACACTAGGAGAACACCCACGCCCCCCAGGAGAACACCCACGCCCCCCAGGAGAACACCCACGCCCCCCAGGAGAACACCCACGCCCCCTATGAGAACACAGGACGTACCCGTAGAAGGAGCTGGTAGTCGTTAAGCCGCTGGATGGGAAGTTTCAAGTGTTCCTGAAGACGTTTGTCGTCCCCGAGCTTCTGACTGTAGTCCTGTAGGGGCGAGGGAGAGGTGTGCACTGGGTTAGGTCCTGATGAATGGGTAGTTTGTGGTGGATTGTGGTAGTTTGTGGTAGTTTGTGGTAGTTTGTAGTAGTTTGTGGTAGTTTGTAGTGTAGTTTGTGGTAGTTTGTGGTAGTTTGTAGTGGTTTGTGGTAGTTTGTAGTGGTTTGTGGTAGTTTGTGGTAGTTTGTGGTAGTTTGTGGTAGTTTGTATGGTGGATTGTGATAGTTTGTGGTAGTTTGTGGTGGATTGTGATAGTTTGTGGTAGTTTGTGGTAGTTTGTGGTGGATTGTGGTAGTTTGTGGTAGTTTGTAGTGGTTTGTGGTAGTTTGTGGTAGTTTGTGGTAGTTTGCGTTAAGTTTATATACAAACAGTATATACATAATATTATATTATATATCATCATCATTATCATCATCATTATCATCATCATCATCATTATTTTGGTAAGAGTATATTTTTATTTTGCAGACGTTTTTTCTCTGTTCTGTCTGTCTGTCTGTCTGTCTCACTTGAGTAATCGACGTTTACTCGTCATTATTTCAGCCAATCAGTGCCCACCGAACGTTTTGTTTACCTCGGCGTATTTCCAACCAATCAGCCTTCAACTCTGACGTCATAGATCGTAGATTATATTCTTATTGGCTGTTCATGGATGTTTTATTGTTTGTTTTTGGCCACGGTTTCGGATTCGTTTAGGTTAGAGTACGTTAGAGTACGTTAGAGTACGTTAGAGTACGTGTATAAATAGAAGTTTATGAAAGATATGAACTAATTAGAGTTAACTTCATGAGACATAACTTATCATAATTTAACTTAGCTTAACTTAATCTAACTTACCAAACATTTTTTTTCTTACCATTCCTTCCCTCCCTATAACCCACCAACCTCTCTCTCTCTCTCTCTCTCTCTCTCTCTCTCTCTCTCTCTCTCTAATGAACTAGGGTGTGTTTATATAATGGATTGTAATGGGACAATTCTTCCCGGTGTTCAATGTTAATTAAAGACTAAAACAACGAATAAATGTCAATAACTCACTACATGGCTGTTAACGAACCCTACATAACGAACCCAACATAACGAAGCCACTATATATACACATACATACAAACACACATACATGCCATAGGCTTATTTACGTACATTTTGTAGTTTTATAATGAAGACAAAGCTACTGTACCAATAACTGTAGCTGTAGCAATGTCTCACTGTAGTCCCTGTAGGCTGAAACAATAACTGAAGCACTTATGGCATTTCAGTACTCAAGTGGATTGTGTAATGAGGCAATCTGCTTGTTAAGGATAATTAGTGGTGGATTATGATAGTGAGGATATATTTCAGATAAGACCGTGAACCAGATCGATTAAGTGATATGGGACTGGATATATCTCAATGGATAACCCGATAACAAGTCTAAATAACCCTAGATAACAAAGTACAACCGGATAATACATCAAACAAGGCCGGATATACCCTAAGGTAACACTATATATCATCAGGAACCTCGGATATACCTAAAAAAACAGAAGAAACGCGACGGTTCCTAAGCGCCGGGAAAAAACGTCATCTGGCAATGAGAGGATCCCCAGGTGTGCCAACCTATTACAGGTGAGAGTCAGGGCTGCACAACATTACGTCATGCAAGTAATGTAAATTTGATGAAAATATTACCACCATTTATACCATCGTCACTTATACCACTTACACCACTACTGATGCTACTTAGATCACTTAAACCACCACTTACTTCACTTATACCAGATTATAACTAGGGTAGACTAAGTGAAATGTGAAGAGTAATCCCCGTAGATTTATATAGATTATTGCCATAAATTAACAATCAAATGAGACACTGATCGAGTATCGTGGGCTCGTCTGTAGTGTTGTGTTACAGGAGTACCCAGTTCGAACCCTTAGAGAGAGAGAGAGAGAGAGAGAGAGAGAGAGAGAGAGAGAGAGAGAGAGAGAGAGAAAAAAAATAAGAGAGAGAAAATAAATTTGTTCATTTTTGAGATGAGACAAAAATTATCTCATTAAGTCTCACGAAAAAAAAACATAAACTGAAAACCAGAAAAAAAAGTGACGAACGCTTCCATGACCTCCAACCAAAACATAAAGAAACATTCGTAAAAGACCTAAAAAAAAATTATCTAAAATCCCCACAAGTATTAAATTAACTCCCAAAGTACACGTAGTTTTTGTCTCGTGTTTCTATAGGGATCTGTCATGTACATTGTAAGAGATTAACAAACCGCTGTGTCAAGTTTTATTTTTAATTTTTTTTTTCGTGGTTAGATGAATGCCAGGTCGAGATGGTCCGAATTTTTGGCGTCAACCCAGACCCCAGCGAGTGACCTTGTCCGAAACTGTCCACTTGAACTTATTATCAACGTTTTGGGCTTCCATTTTTTTTTATCAATATTAAAAAAACAAAAAAGTTTCCTCGACGTGTGTGTCTGAAATTTACATGCATGTACTTAAAAAAAAACGAAACTAGTAAGCGTATTCTGACTATTTGATTTATACCTGTTAGAAGAATTGAACGATACATTTAGGCATATATCGTATTCTTAAGGTCATTTTAAAGTTTAGGTTAGGTTAGGTAAGGTTAGGTAAGGTGTGTGTGTGTGTGTGTGTGCGTGTTTTTATTAGCCGTCATGTGAGAAGTATTACCTCAGTAGAGAAGACTTGTACGAAACACAAGGTACTTCCCTGTTTCCTTAAGCCTGGCACGCGGGGGAAATGTCTCTGGGTTCGTACACTGCCGCCACCCTAGCTCTCACACACACACACACACACACACACACACACACACACACACACACACAGATATAGA
Source organism: Homarus gammarus (assembly GCA_958450375.1). Taxonomy (NCBI): domain Eukaryota; kingdom Metazoa; phylum Arthropoda; class Malacostraca; order Decapoda; family Nephropidae; genus Homarus; species Homarus gammarus. The sequence continues at coordinate 1,067,240 of CAUDMG010001177.1, forward strand.
ACCCAACATTGACACGTAACTTGATACTGACCGCCGGACCTTCCCAACCTGTTATCTACCCACTTATCTACCTTCATCTACCTTAATCTACCTTTATCTACTCCGTCAACGACTTATCTTGGGCGCAGACAGAGGTAGATATTTCTGTTAACAGGAGGAGAGTTAGGTAGAGGTGTACAACAGGAAGTCTTGAGACAATACCGGCGCTGGCAATGGTTTCTGGCAGCCCTTGTGTGTACGTGTGTGGGCGTGTGTGTGTACGTGTGTGTGTGTGTGGCTCTATATACACACCTTGGTAACACTACACCCTGTGGGCTACACCTTAGAAGCCAGTACACCCATGTATTACTTGTGACACCTCTTACACCCTCACCTCCCTCCCCTCTCACCCCCCCCCTTCCCTCAACACCTCCCCCCCCCTCCCTCACTCCTCCTCACAACACCTTATACACCTACACACCTGCATTCCACAGGTAAGTATACCTTTGTCTTACCTGTGATACACCTCTCCCTGAGTTGAAGTACATACATACTGTACATACATACATACATACATACATACATACATACATACATACATACATACATACCTACATACATACATACATAGCTCCCCACACACACACGGTAATTAGCGCGCCTCAATAAGAAAGTGACCACAGCAATATATTTTTAAACACACTCAGACGGACACACTCCAGTTCTCAAAGGTTCGCTTGTCGACGTTTCCTTGTAATAAAAGATGCAAGAATGTGTTTAATTGGTTGACTAAAGCTAAACCGTCAAATTAACTACTGAAATGGCATCAGTATTTCAGTATTACATTCAGACTCTACCTTAACTAGATACCTTCACTGAGCACCAGTTAGGAGACAAAATTAACACTGTGACTCTACCTTAACTAGATACCTTTACTTTAACACCAGAAGTTGAACAAATTAAATTAACTCAAAATATGAATGAACTCTACACTTAGGCTGTCATAACTAATGAATCAATTTTAGCCACAAATCATTTATATCAATAGGGCGAACTGTGGCTCTCAAAAGTCCAATTTACAAAAGAAAACAAAATTAAATATCTGCAGTATGTTATTAGACACTGTTACTGAGTGATAGTGTAGAGAAACATATCTGAAGGAAAGAAACAATGGCGGGGTGTACGTTCGCCTTCAATTATACCTGGTACAGTATCTGGCGCGTTGGTGTGAGATATGACAACGTTGTGTTTCTTTACATCGTGTTAAAACTACCAGAATGACCCCTAAGGAATCTTGCTATAGGAATGATAGATAGATAAGCCTTCTTACACTCAACATGAAAATAAACCAACTTGAAAAAATATCCTTATAACAGGTTCATATATTAATGTGAAAAAACTTACAACTTACCTAAACAATGACAGAATAATAACACCAAATATAACCCGGACATAATACTAAAACTCCACTGTAAGGAAACAGAAAGAAATTGCCAATCGACCCTTTGAGAATCTATTAATGTGTTATAGGTTCAGTGAGGTTAAATGAGTCAATTAAACACATTCTTACAATAACAATTAGCGAGGGATAATGTGTTGGGAATCTCTGAGAAGTCTAATTGTCTACCTTACCTAAGCTGGTCCAGTTATGGGACGCTCTGATAATTAAACTAAGGTAACAAATTAAATCGAGGTTGTTTAAATATATGGCTTTGTGTTTTACCTTATTGTGAATCAGATGGATACGTTCTCACGCCTCTAATTAGAATGACACACTACCTTAAGTGGCTCTGAGAATCCACTTTTGTATCGTAAGTTAAGTGGGCCGGATAGACCACCTCTTGGACCTACAATTTAGGGTAGACAGATGAGTCTTTAAGAATATCTGAGACTCTCTAGTTGGGCGTGTGACTCAGTTAGTGTTAAACTCAAGGTTAATTATTTTAAGTTTGGCTGCAGCTACAGGTGTGTGTGTGTGTGTGTGTGTGTGTGTGTGTGTGTGTGTGTGTGTGTGTGTGTGTGTGTGTGTGTGTGTGTGTGTGAAGTCATCAGCAAAACTTCATTCCAGAATTGTTTACCTCCTACTCTTCTCTCTTAATACCTATCGTCTACTTACAAAACCAACAGGTAAGCCTACTTAAATAATCCCAGGTAATGAACGTCACTTTACTTATAAGATTCCCACACCAATTGTTTTCTACTTATAAACAGTCCCTTTAAAACCTACTACTTAAAAAAAATATCACACTTTAGCTTCAGCTCCTTTAGTCACTACTTATAAAATGGATCCAACTTATAATACTTACAATAATCTCGAACATTTTAGTATCACTAGTAAGGCTTCGAACATCTCACTTACAAAAACGAGCAGAACTGGACACACACTTATAAAACCACCTTGATAATTCACTTAACACTTAACACTCCAGAGTTACTTACAAACATTTCATACACATAAGTAGTGGTGATTATAAGTGACCTATCTCTCCCCCTACTCTACACTACTACTTACAAAATAAATCCCATTCTACTTATAAGATAATCCCAAACAAATTTCCCTACTTATAATAATAAAAAACATCCACGTGATCTACTTATAAAGACCCAAACTACTTATAATTTTGGTATTCCACTTATAAGACTCTAGGTATAATACTTATAAATACATACACTTGACCATGCACTTAAGTTGATGTAAATAATCTTGGTCTCATATTGTAAGTGGAGAGAGAGAGAGAGAGAGAGAGAGAGAGAGAGAGAGAGAGAGAGAGAGAGAGAGAGA
>CAUDMG010001177.1:1075000-1120000 GCA_958450375.1 Homarus gammarus
CTTAGCTGTGTCTTCCTGCAACAACTGGTCTGAGTTATGTACTTCGAAACAATGAATAAAACAGAGCGAAACAGCTTGGTGAATATATCTCGGTTAAAACTGTGTCTGACATTATACAATTATCTTTGGTTTTTTCCATTTTCTTTTAATTTATCTTATTTTTTCTTCTTTGTCTTCTTGCTCTTCATATTTCTTTATGTATAATCTTCTTCTCTTCTTCATCTTTATTTTATGTTCCTCTAGTTTCCTCCTTCTTGTTCCCTTCCTCTTTTTCTTGTCATCATTCTCCTTCCTATTCTTCTCATTTACTTCCTCCACTCCTCCTCTTCCTCCTCCTTCATCATCTCTCACTTCCTCTTCACAGTGTTTGAATGGTGTTGTCAGGCACCATTTTAAGCCCCTAGTGTCACTCTTCTAAGTCGGCAATGTCATGGCACTATATCTATGAGTGCCAAGTATACAGTGCCATCTCTCACGAACACACAGTGGCATTTTTAAGCAACATTCAACCATTGTTTCTAAGCAGATATCAGGCAGTGTTTATGAGTACCAGGTCACTGTAAGGAAGTAAACATGATCACTGTTTAAGCACGTCTCAGGCACTGTTTCCAAGCATCTGTCACTGCTGTAAGATGCATAATATCACTGTATAAAAGATTTCACTGATTGGCATCGGCATTGACTGTGTAATGTTTGGCACCATATGATGTCAGGCATTGATTTTGGCTTCGTGTCACTGTTCTGGGATGGAAGAGTGACTATTCCTAGCTAATAGAGTTTGGCGCTGTGACTATTCTTAGATAAAGGAGGGTTCACACTTGAGAGAGAGAGAGAGAGAGAGAGAGAGAGAGAGAGAGAGAGAGAGAGAGAGAGAGAGAGAGAGAGAGAGAGAGAGAGAGAGAGAGAGAGATGGGGGAGTGCTTGCATTCTTCCTTGCTAAAGATAGGCGATGGGTGACTTGCCTCCGCCCACACAAGCACGCCCGCAATCCCCCCCCCCCACACACATGTACACATACATACACACGCACACGAAACAATATGCATACATACACGCACGTACACATACATATCCAGGTTTATTTATTCAAACACACACACACACACACACACACACTGAATATATACATAAACAAAATAATTTTATCTATTCAATCTTCAAATTCTTTTCAAGTTAACAGTGATTTACCCTGACAGTCAGGAGCTGCAACTGGGTGGCCTAGAGAGAGAGAGAGAGAGAGAGAGAGAGAGAGAGAGAGAGACCTATATATCTATGTATTTATGTAATTATATATGAGTCTCTCTCTCTCTCTCTCTCTCTCTCTCTCTCTCTCTTCCATCACTTCCCTCCCTCCCAAATTCTTTCCCTAGCTCTCCTTCTCACTCCCCTTCCCTCCCTCACTCCCTCCCTAACCCACTCCCTCCCTAACCCACTCCCTCCCTACCCCACTCTCTCCCTCCCTCTCACTCCCCCCTACTCCCAGGAAGGCTCCAGAATCCCTATATATGGAACCCAACACCTCCCCTACATCGGGTCTTGGGTGTTGGCAGAGGCTCAGTCGTCAAACTTTAATACCTCATCATTCTTTACCTGTTTCTGGAGTCTATCATCATCACACACACACACACACACACACACACACACACACACACACACACACACGTATATAATGTAGGCCCTATGTATCAAGGTCATTCTTCAGTCTTTCTCTCTCTCTATTTTCCTCTTATTCTTTCTCTCTCACTCTCTCTGTTTCGTTCCCTTTCTTCCTTTCTGTCTTTAGAGAGAGAGAGAGAGAGAGAGAGAAAGATAGAGGGCAAATACACATACATACGCTATAACAATCCTGTGGTTCGCTCTGGTATTCGTTTAAAAGTGTCTCGTTAAAGAGAATTTTCGCTAATCTTGCTTTTATACACTTCCGGGCTGGCTGGCTGGCATCCCTCGTCTCTTGGCTGCTATCGGCACGGCCTTCGGTTATACGGCACGGAGATGACCTCTAGTGTACACGGCACTCTGTAGGTTTCTTTTAAACGGCACGGAAATAACCTATGGGTATACCGAGATGACCTTTATGTATATGGCACATTCTTGGTCTCATTTATACGGCACATGGATGACCTTTGTGTATACGGCGCTCTGTAGGTCTCATTTATAAGGCACAGAGATGACCAATACACAAACGACACAAAGAACATTCGGGTATACGGCACTCTAATGAAACCAGTAAATGGCTCTTATATAAACAGCACCAACAATTCTATTTAAGGCATTTATGAATTATTCGTTTAAAGGGGACGATAAAATTACCCATGTGTATACGACACTCAGACAGTCTCGGTTATACGGTTCTCAGGTGTATCTTTGGCTGCTGTCGGCACACCACTCGTTTAAACGGGACGATTGATGGCCCTTGATATTTATATACTGTATTAAGACTCTCGGTTATTTGGCACGATGGCAAGCCTTAGTATGTGGCACCGAGGAATTCTTGGTTATATGACACGATGGTGACCCCTCATATACGGCACTAAGCAATATTCGGTTATAAGGGACACACACACACACACACACACACACACAAAAGAGTGCTTGAATCAACATAATACCACAATAACACTCCGGATTGCTAGACGAAAGAACAAAAACAAACAAACAAAAAACAAATAAACAGTCTTTTTTGTTGGGGGGAAGGGGGGAGGGAGGGGAGGGGGGAGAGGGAGGGGAGGGGGAAGGTAGGAGGTGGTAAAGGAGATAGAGGAAAAGAGGGAAAGGGGGAAGAGGAGGGATAAGTGGAGAGAGAGAGAGAGAGAGAGAGAGAGAGAGAGAGAGAGAGAGAGAGAGAGAGAGAGAGAGAGAGAGAGGAATGATGGAAGGGGGAAAATGGAGAGGAAAAGAGGAGGTGGAGGTTGAAGAAGGGTTGGTGGAGAGGTGGAAGGAGGGGGATGAAGGAGAAAGGGAGGAAGAACGAAGAGAAGGAGGAACAGGAGAAAAACGGTGAGGATAGTTAACGTTTTGCATTATAAATATTTCAGTCAATATTTACACGTCACAAAATTTCACCAGAACTTGTCATCAGAATATTAATAACAAACTTTTTTCTTTCCTTTTTTTATCTATTTTATTTATTTAATTTTTTTTTGCAGACTCGAAAAAAAGTCAGGGTATGAATTTTTCTGACATGGGCTATTAATAATTTTTTTTCAAGGGGGAATGACAGAGAGGGAGCAACAAGAAGTGAATATTAATATGCTACGAGTAATTCTATTTTATATTTATTTGATTTATTTATTAATATATTTTTTTGCAATGTTTCGAACTACGTACATTTTACACTGATGAAATTTATACCTTAAATGATTGAAGAAAGTTGATTAATGACACGTACAGGTGATCATATAATTCCAAAAGGTGTATTAAAATGTAGATATAACACAAACCAGCAGCGAGTGTGAGTGGTAGTTGAATTTTTACGAGTGATGACCTAACGTCCAATTCTCGACCACCTCCTCGCAATATAACGCACCACCTAACATAGATAACTCCAATATGTGTTTATGATGTTTTTTCTCACGGTATCAGCATAGCTTCACTCACCTTCACTATCTGGAAACATTATAGTGAAAAAGTTAATAATATCCGTTGTTTTACAGAGTGTTTCAGAGAGGGACTTCTGCAACACTAGTATCCGCTAAGACTTATCAAATAGATATATCTTAAATTGAATAATATTTTATGAGTTGTATAGATTCAAGGAACTGGTAATCTATGTGAGGAAAATAAAATGGTAAACTAAATATTTCTTAGCTTTATAAATACGTGGAATTCATAATAATCTTGACCTATTTTATATAATATTCCAATAATTATTTTATCTCAGAAAATAACTGAATAAAATATAATAGTTTGTGAAGAGGATAATAAGCGATTTTACTGATTATCATTGGGCCTGATGGATTTACACCTGGCCAACAATCCTTTCCATCAAAAAATAAAAATAAACACTATATTTTGTCTTGCATCTACATTTACAGTTGAGGAAATGAAAACAATCGAATACAGTGTCGAAAAAATTACCTGCATTTGTACCGAAAAAAAAAAATCAAAGTAATAAATTCAAGTAGTAGGTCAATTAGATAATATATTCTAAGTTCAAGAAAGTGAATGAAAAAATAAGATTCCTTCCGCCTTCTGGTTTGTCCCCTAAGATGGCAACACTGTCAGGTGGTGGTCACAGGATGGGGGAGGGAGATATCTCAAGGAATTGTAGGAATGATGACTCTCTCTCTCTCTCTCTCTCTCTCTCTCTCTCTCTCTCTCTTAGCAACATTAGTCTCCAGACGGTTGAGAAACATGCCATCTATCGCCAGGTGGTCACACGATCAGCTGTTCGAATCCCACCAGACACCCACAAGACTCTCAAGGTCTCCTACAGCTGCTGGGTAACTTGAGTTTTATCTCCTATCTCTTGGCATCCTATCTATCACCTGGTCTCCTATCTATCTCCTGGTGTCTTATCTATCTCCCGGCCTCCTATCTACCACCTACCCCCACCTCCCTATCCTCTTTCAACTCTCCGCACCTGAGTTTATGACAGGTAGACGCCTTCCACCTGTAAACAAATATATAACAGTACTGCACGTCTACTCCCCTCTGCCTATAGAACAGTGGTGCCACGTCTACTACCCTCTGCCTATAGAACAGTGGTGCCACGTCTACTCCCCTCTGCCTATAGAACAGTGGTGCCACGTCTACTACCCTCTGCCTATAGAACGGTGGTGCCACGTCTACTCCCCTCTGCCTATAGAACAGTGGTGCCACGTCTACTACCCTCTGCCTATAGAACAGTGGTGCCACGTCTACTACCCTCTGCCTATAGAACAGTGGTGCCACGTCTACTACCCTCTGCCTATAGAACGGTGGTGCCACGTCTACTCCCCTCTGCCTATAGAACAGTGGTGCCACGTCTACTACCCTCTGCCTATAGAACAGTGGTGCCACGTCTACTACCCTCTGCCTATAGAACAGTGGTGCCACGTCTACTCCCCTCTGCCTATAGAACAGTGGTGCCACGTCTACTCCCCTCTGCCTATAGAACAGTGGTGCCACGTCTACTCCCCTCTGCCTATAGAACAGTGGTGCCACGTCTACTCCCCTCTGCCTATAGAACAGTGGTGCCACGTCTACTCCCCTCTGCCTATAGAACAGTGGTGCCACGTCTACTCCCCTCTGCCTATAGAACAGTGGTGCCACGTCTACTCCCCTCTGCCTATAGAACAGTGGTGCCACGTCTACTCCCCTCTGCCTATAGAACAGTGGTGCCACGTCTACTCCCCTCTGCCTATAGAACAGTGGTGCCACGTCTTCTCTATTCTGGCTCGTATCTCTCCCTGGTTAAGGAGGTGTCTTTTGGCATCACCTGAAGATTTGGCAACCCAGCTTATTTCACGTGATGATTGAATACCCTAATGCTAACCTAACCTAACCTAACCTAACCTAACCTAACCTAACCTAACCTAACCATGTAGTGTTAAGGTGTTTTAATCATCAGGTGAAATAAGGTAAGGTGCTTAATCTTTAGGTGATCCATATGTGGAGAGAGAGAGAGAGAGAGAGAGAGAGAGAGAGAGAGAGAGAGAGAGAGAGAGTAGTAGCAGCTTGAGTCTCTGGTTAAATATAGACATTTTAGAGATGGTCATGTCCCAGCGCCACGTTTTCTATAAATACTTCCATCTCAGGCGAGTGCAGCCTTACCCTTGTACAGAACTTTAAGACCACAGGTATCTATAACCCTAACAGATTCTTAACTCATTATATCCAGTTCAGGTTAATGTGTACCTTTCTATTGGTCTCTAAGGGTTAATCTATTTTTCAACAGGTAAGTTCAGGTGTGAATATTGTTCTATTCTAATTAAGTTAAGGGATTTTTTTTATGCGTGTTCTTTCCCTGATTTAGGTTAAGGTGGTCTCATTAATCTGTGTCTAGCTTAGGTTAGGTTAGGTTAGGTTAGGTTAGGTTAGGTTAGGTTAGGTTAGGCTAGGTTAGGTTAGGTTAGGTTAGGTTTTCATGGTGAGGATTTTTACTTTTTTATATAAGTAATTACCTATATCTCGCGCGCGCACACACACACACACACACACACACACACACACACACACACACACACACACACATACAACAGGTGCTGTGTACACAAGTCATGAGGTAAATTAACAGCTGCTGACATTAAGAGTTTCTGACCCTGACTAAAATACTCGATCCCATGGCCTGCCAAAGCTAACCCATTATAGCACCCAAACCCACGTCCAAACCAAGCCCAAACCCACACTCAAAACCACGCCCAAACACACGACTGTACCCATACTTGCGCTCAACCCTGTATCAACGCCCACACTCACGTCAGCACTCACACCTGAACCCACATCTAAACCCACACCCACATGTACGTCTACACCCATGCCTGCCCCTGTTCCCATACCAACGCCCAAACCTACGCCCATACCGAACCCATGATCATACCTGTATACACGTCTATATCTTACCTGTCACAGATTACAGGTAGAGAAACAATATAAATCAACAACAAATAAACAAAGATCCAACATGGGTTATTATCCCCCTCATCAGCGACTAAGTCATCCATATCATCCGTCTGTTTGGTACTGTGTCTGTCCAAGCACTATACAATGAACTGTTACTAAGGTCAAGATGTTTATATTTGGTAAGGTCAATCTCCAATAAGTATGCCAAGGTCAAGTTGTAATGGTAAGGTCAACCTCCATTAACTACTCCAATGTCAAGTTTTAATGGTAAGGTCATCCTCCATTAACTACTCCAAGGTCAAGTTGTAATACAAGCACTTGAAGGAGATATAACTTACCTTCACCCTTGAGTTGATGGAAGTCAGACATGTATTACACTCAAGATGGTTAGGTGGTGGCTGATGTCTGATTTATTAGGATTGAAGCCACTGACAGCCTTCAGTCTCTGATAGTCTTAGTATATTAGCTGTCAACCATCCTTGATAAGTCTCTTGAAGCTTTATGTTCTGTCACCATTAATAAATCTCCGGTTCCCTTAATAAGAGTGAATCACACTCCTTGAAGGTATAACTTAACCTCACCTGTCTATGAAAACTAGGGCCCATTAGGACTAGCCATTTACGACAGGATCCAATTAGGACAGGGAGTCAATTAGAACTAGGGCCTATTGGGTCTGTGGTCCATTTAGCATATAGCCCTCAGGAAGGTCCCCACACGTATATGAAGGTACATTAGGTAAACAGTGGGGGATACTCACCTCGAAGAACTCCTTGATAGGTACGTTGTTTTCCAGGAACTCCTGTGCCAGCGGCTCGTTGCTGCAGTACTCGGCGTGTTTGTCGAAGTCCCGCTCCTGTGAGAGACGACGAAGTGGTTAGCGGGGTTGGCCTTGCTGGAGAGGTGGAAGGGGAAGAAGAGAGAGAGAGAGAGAGAGAGAGAGGCAGTTTGCGTCACGAGGTACTTATTGAATTCCCAGAGCGAAGTAGGTTACTGGATTATGGCGAGAAAAAGAGTGAGAGGGAGAAGAGGGAGGAAGGGAGGGAGAAAAATAAAGTGGGATAGAAAAAAAGAGGGAGGGGAGAGAGAAAATGTGTCACAGTGTGCTTATTGGATTCTCACGCCTGTGGGAGGTGCTGAGACAGACTTAGTGGGCTGTAGCAGGGCGGATAGGGAGGGATGGACGGAGGGGAGTAAGGGAGGAAGGGAGGGAGAGGGAGAGAGGAAAGGGGAGAGAAGAAACGGAGAGAAAGGGAGAAAGAGGAAGGGAAAGAGAAAGAAGAAGAGAGAGGGATAAAGAGAATAAGAGAGAAAGAGAGAATGTGAGAGAGAATTAAACAAAACGTAAAGAATATACACCATATGCATAAAATTATGTAAATGTGTACCTGTCTGTATTTATAATTGCAGATGTAGGAATATATTAATCAATAAACTCTTTAAAATACATATATCCGAACACACAAAACACACAATACACTAATCCTCCTGCCATCATATTGGACACCATATTTAGCCTGTAAACACCATCCCCCCAATCTCTTTAATACCACGGTGATGCTATAAATCTCCCCCCTCTCTCATATGTAAACAAATGCTCAGCTGATCTACGGTAATTCCCCGGACAGTGGTCGACACAAGCGGCTGTACTGACTTGCATGTTGGGCCACTCTGAGGTAAGGTGGCTGGTATATGGGACTCTCTCTCTCTCTCTCTCTATCTCTCTCTCTCTCTCTCTCTCTCTCTCTCTCACACCCCCCCCCCCCCTCCGCCGTAAATCCAACACAACACATACGTGACCCGAACAACGAACACACACGGGATAGTACCAAGAGTGTGTTGTGTGGTTAAGTCACAACATAAACGAGTGTCTTGAGCTATTGACTCCACGTAAAGTGTCTTAAAGTTTACTTGTTGGTGACAGTGGTACGACAACACTCACTGAGAGAGAGAGAGAGAGAGAGAGAGAGAGAGAGAGAGAGAGAGAGAGAGAGAGAGATAACATAGTCAACAACATTTACTTAATCTACCACTCACATTATTTAATCCACATCATTTAATATTAAACTCTGATTTACAATTAAATAACAAGTTTCATTATTTCCATCCTGGTGGGCGGCATAACTGATATAGGCTATACAGTAAAGGGATTATTATTGTTGTTATTGGTGGTGGTGATGGTGTTGTTGGTGGTGGTGGTGGTGGTGTTGGTGGTGTGGTGGTGGTGGTGTTGGTGGTGGTGGTGGTTGTCGTCATTATTAGAAAGAGAGCTTGACGAAATGATTGATTGACAATATTAGACTCATTAAATATAGTTGAACTGAATGACGGAATAAAAATAATAATATGACGTCAGAAATGATAAGGACCAATCACTCACCAGTCTAAGGAACGTTCGGCCAATCATAGTGGGAACCTCGGAGTGAAATTTGACACCTTCGATGAGGACACTGCAAGGGAAAAAATACATATAAATAAATAATAAACTAAATAAGAGAAGAAAATCGACACGAAACAGAAATAATGTGAAGAAAATGGATGTGTATGTCAACAAAAACGTAAGTAACCATAGAAAACGGATAATAATATTTAACAGAAAATGGAATTCAATAATAAATGGATAATACCTGTAAATATATACCAAAGAAAATGATAATTGGTATTCAAATGTGATATACCTGATACACCTGGGGAAAATCTATCTATGGCGCCACATGTTCAACCACACACACACACACACACATACACACCAAGCCCAGTTAATATCTTCATTAAATGAGGCTTAACATTTAGAAAACTCAAAAGCTTACACGTATCGTATGAACCTCACTTAAACTACTATACAAAGATGGATTTTAAAAGATTTCTAATTTTCTTTAAAACTTTGATATGAGAGAATAAATTAATTCGTCTCATGAATTCTACGACAATCAGAGGAACTTTGGGACTCAATGTGTTTTACCTTAAGTAAGTCAGTTAGGTGTATCTGAAGTCTCAAGTTATAGGATCTCTCTCTCTCTCTCTCTCTCTCTCTCTCTCTCTCTCTCTCTCTCTCTCTCTCTCTCCAGAAAAGATTTATGTGAGGGTTAGGTTAGGTTAAGTTAGGTTAGGTTAAGTTAGGTTAGGTTAGGTTAGGTTAGGTTAGGTTAGTTGAGACCTCTATTGACACAGGAGGTCTGGTCAAGTCCTCTTAATCTCTGCTTGTCGAGTTGAGAAAGAAAGAAAGAAAGAAAGAAAGAAAGAAAGAAAGAGGGAGATAGACAGAAAGGGGGAGACACAAGCAGAAAGTAAAAATAACTTGTAATCCAATTATTTAACATTTTTATTCACTCTCTGAGAAAGATTATATTCATCTATTTCTTGTTTCTCCCTATTAAATGAAATCCTCCTTACTACCAATTAACCCTTATTTTTATTCCTTATTAGAGTAATATTCAGCTTTATTCTAAACCTATTTAATCCCCTATTAGATCCTATTACTCATATACCCATTACCATTTCCTACTGATAACAAACCGAGACAATTTTTTTCTTATTTCCCTATTTTCTCCTATTAGATATGTCCCTCCATTCCTATTACAACCAATTTCCAATAGGTATATGGCAGAAAGATATAACTACCAATTAAAGTTGTTTAATGACTCGGATGTGATTCATTTCTATCGGTCATTATCAGTACTGGAACACGATAACAATTAATCACTGATGTTATTGTAATTTTTCATCTAAATTACAAAAAATAATGTTTGGTATGTTAGTTGGTTAATGGTCGGTCTCTCTCTCTCTCTCTCTCTCTCTCTCTCTCTTACTTCTACACTATCCTTCATCACACCCTTCTATCCTTGCTATCCTTCTTAAACTCCTTCTCTCCCTCATTATTAACTATATATCATCCACTTTTTATTCTTTCAATTATTCCATTTCTTTATCATATTACCCTCTTCTACTCAACTCTCAATTAAAACATAAAATATAATAATTAAATATAAACAAACATAATAAAAAAAAACTAAAAAAATCCTGCCATTACTTTTTTTTTTTAGTATATTAGATCCAGTTAACTTTTCCAGCCGAAATATTCGATGGTCTACAACACATCAGAATTTCCCTTTCCTTGTTCTGAGGTGTAACACAATGGCTGCCTTTCATCTCTCCTCTTTCGTTTCCTTGATTGTATTCTGGGTTTTTGTTTATTATTCTATCTTTGTCTTGTGTTTCTGGTTTATTCATCTTCTCTTAAATTCATCATTCGCTTCTATGAATATATGAACCTTCTGACTGACTGACTGACTGATTGAATGCCTAATTGACTGACTCACTACCTAACTGACTGACTGATATACTGACGAATCTTTATACCGAGTGATTAAAGTTATTTCTGGACATACAATTATTCCTGGAGTTATTTTATTGTCAGGTTTGGGATTACAAAATTTAAACTGTTGTAGAGAATTGTGAATTTCATGTCATTGGGTAAGGGATCTTTTTTAAAGCATCTAATGACATTGAGGGGCTGTAGGTTGGGTTGGGTTGGGTTGGGTTGGGTTGGGTTGGGTTGGGTTGGGTTGGGTTAGGTTGGGTTAGGTTGGGTTGGGTTGGGTTGGGTTGGGTTGGGTTAGGTTGGGTTGGGTTGGGTTGGGTTGGGTTGGGTTAGGTTGGGTTAGGTTGGGTTGGGTTCCGACGTATCAGAAAAAATACGAAATTTCATAATAATATAAATCAGTTTTAGTCAAATTATTACACTTTCCTTACCTACCCTCTCCCCTCCCCCTCCCCTAGACCTTCCCCCTCTACCCCTCCCCATAACCCTCCCCTTCCTCCTTCCCAGACCCTCTTTCCTTACCCCCCCCCTCCTCTCCAAATCACAACACAACACAGCCCCAGTCACTTACTTCTGGTGGAAATCGGCGATGAACTTGAAATTATTGAAGATTAGTTCCTTCTGGTCCCTCACACTACGGGGCGTTGTTGACTTGTCCATCAGGCAGTAATAATTCTCCATCACAAATTCTAGATCTTTTACGAACTCTTCCTCTGTCTCGATAAGCTCACGGATAGTCGCTCTGGAAAGTTCATTAAGAGATCAAAAAAAGTGGGTTTAGGAGAGTTACTATGTAGAGTTGAGAGATTAGTTCGGTGTAAAGTCTTCAGGAGAGTTCAATGTAGAGGAGATATGATGTTTTGTTGGATGTAGAGTTGAGGGATAGCTCTGGAAAGTCAGGGGGTGGGTCAGGAGAGTGTAGGAGAGTACCCTGTGTAGAGGTCAGTGTTGATGGGTGTCTCTGGAAAGTCATTGAGAGGCTAAGAGAGTGTAGGAAAGTCTCAAGAGATATTAATTGCTGTCCCCCTGTAAAGTTAAAAATGGAGAGTCTTTATGAACTCACTTTACTCAGATGTTAAGGAAAGTTAGAGAATTGTCTTATAATATCGAAAACTCCGAAAGGCTGCAGAAAGCTAAGGAATTTCTCACTTAATTAGGTTAGGTTAGGTTAGGTTAAATGGAGTTTTGAATCATGTTTACAAAATTTAACCCCATTAGTGCTTCAAATAGTATATAGAGTCATTATTCTGTGAAACTAAATTACCAAGAATTTACAGAAATAATTGCAGCTCCAAGTAAGAGACGTAAAAATAATATATATATAAATAAATTAAAACTGAGAGACAAACAGTTTAAAATAAACAGCTTAAAATAAACAGATTAATTAGCAAGACAAAAATACAAACACGATATAAACAACAGCCCTTTATGGAAACTTGGAAATGTTATAAAAAAATAAACAAAGAATAAATTAAAGAACCGTAGAAAATCGCTCGTCTTCCATACATACATACATACATACATACATACATACACACATACATACATACATACATACATACATACATGGGTGAGCGATGTATAATATTTACAAAACTGTCGCCTTATTTTTGTTACAAAGTTTTCCACTATTTAGTTTTTATCAGTTAATGAAGGACTGATTTAGCTTTTCCCTTCCAAGAAATTATTTAAGGCTGAATAAAGGGGGGGGGGGTCTCTCTCTCTCTCTCTCTCTCTCTCTCTCTCTCTCTCTCTCTCTCTCTCTTTCCTTAATTTCCATACTTTGATTATTTTTCCTTCTCCCTCCTATCTTCCTCTCTCTTCCTCTTCCTTCTCTCATTCTTCTCAATCTCATCCTCTTCCCTGCTCTTTCTCTCACTCTCACCCTATCTTCTCTTCGTCTCTCATTCCCACTCTCTTCCCTCTCACCCCTCTCTCCCACTCACTCCCAGCAGTACTCACGTCCTTTTAGCTCTGGCTTCGTCTTCAGGAGAGGGCCCCAAGAGCTTACTCGAGAGTTTACGTGTCTTAAACTCTCTAATCTCCTTCATCAAGTTCTTCTTCACGCTAAGGGTCTCCTCCATGGCGATGTGCTGCATGGAGCGCTTCAGGGAGGCCTTGATGGAGGTTGTAGTCTCCTGGGTGTGGACAGCTAGGAGACGCGATGGTACCAACCCCTCCTTCCCTGATTCTTGGTCCCGTACCAGCCATCTGCAAGAGTAGCGTGGTTTGGTTAGGTTAGGTTTGGTTTGGTTTGGTTTGGGTTGGTTTGGTTTGGTGAGGTTTGGTTAGGTTGAGTTTGTTTTGTTTTAGTTTGGTTTAGGAAAAGACGTATGAAAAGTTTGTTGATAAAATTCAGATTATTTGATGATTTCACACCTCACCTAATTTAACCCAAAGATTAAACTAACCTAACCTAACCTAACCAAAACTAATCTAACCTAAGCTAACCCAACCTATATTCTGTTCACTTCAAGCCTGCAACTGAATCAAAGGAATCTCGTGATTGGTCGAGTCTCACATGGCAATTAGACACTCGAAGTAGTAACGAAATAATAAACGTGGTTGATCACTTTTAACTTATTATCTTTAATGTTAATATATCTAAGTTATCAATATATTTAACATGTTAATTATAACTTCCCCGGTATTGGATATCATTCTAGATTAATTCATACTTGTTAATATTACTTGATATTGGAGATAATTAAGAAAATAACTTAAATAGTGAACTTTTTTTAATTAATCCCATCCCATCTAACCACCACCAACCAGCTCTAGGCAGTGGCGACAATGACCACGTAAATGAAATATATAGTTATGAAAATAGGAAAAAATATCAAACTTTAAGAGAGAAATCCCACAAAGTTTACGAGTACATTATTAAAACACCCTGAGGAATCTTAGGAGAATTTAAAACCTTTCTCATATATTTTCCTCTCAGGTGCAAGATGTTAAGGAACCAACCCACACTCCTTTACCTTTAATTAACATCCACATAATATGACCAAAATGGAGTCTAAGTTACCTTGAGACTGTAATGCAAGGAGATATTTATTGTGAACCTCAGTTAAGGAAGTTATATTGACGTGTTGGTTAAAGGTCTGAATAAATATCAAGGTCATCCAGGTGTTAGTGCTCTCTGGGGTTAAGGCTTTGTTGTTCCTGTGCGTTTGTTTGTTTGTTTGTTTGTTTGGTTTCTTCTCTCTCCTTTACTCCTTTTTTACTTTTTGTATTCTTAATCTTTTCTCTTCCATCCTTCTCTCTTGCTTCTACCTCCCTCTTTTTCTTGCATCTCCTCCTTCCTTTCCTACTTCTCCTTCCTCCCCTCCTGCTTCCCCCCTCTCTTTCCCCTTCCCTCTCTCCCCTCCCATCCCCTCCCCTGAAATGGAGAAAATACCCCATTCTCAAAACCTCTGGCGTTACCATGACAACCATCACATCAAAACAAAAACACAAAATAAAAAATAAATAAAATCCGGGACATGAAACAGAAAAATGTTAACCAATTAAGCCAGGTAATAGGTCTTTACGGAGTCGCCTCAATAAAGGAGATTGGAGTTAATTATGGCAATAGATTTTTTTTTTTTTTTATAATTTGCATGAAGGTAAAATTTTAAGTGTAGGATTCGACGAACTTTGATGAGCTTTCAATTGATGGGGGAGACTTGGGATTCTATGTATGTGTGTGTGTGTGTGTATGTGTGTGTGTGTGTGTATGTGTGTGTGTGTGTGTGTGTGTGTGTGTGTGTGTGTGTGTGAGTGTTGGTGAATGTGGTAGTGGTATGGTGAGGTGTTGTGGTGTGTGGTGGTGTAATAATGTGGTAGTAGTGTGGTATAATGGTGTCGTTAAATGGTGTGGTATGTGTGGTAGAGATACGTGTGGTTAAATTTGGTTAAGGAATGCTGGTTCCACTGACTCACCACGGATTTACCCCTAAACCGACTCACATCTCCTACACCTCTCCCCACCTCCCCTCACCTCTCCTCACCTCCCCTCACCCCTCCTCACCCCCCCTCACCTCCCCTCACCCTCCCCTCACCTCTCCCCACCTCCCCTCACCCCTCCTCACCCCCCCTCACCTCCCCTCACCCTCCCCTCACCTCTCCTCACTGGCCTCCTGTGCACGGGATCTTGGGTCGGGATGGTTCCGCTTGGGTCTGACGGCCATCTTGTGCTTGGCAGCCGAGTTGTCCAGGAGACCCACCGTTGTCTTGTCATCTCCCTCCAGTCGCGGCCGTCTATGGGTGTGGGCGTGTGGGCGTTAGAGAGCGTGAGCGTTACATTGTGAGTGTGGGCGTTAGATTATGAGTGTGGGCGTTAGAGTGTGTGAGTGTGAGCGTTAGAGAGAGTGAGTGTGTGTGTGGAAATATCTGTTCGTGAGCGTAGATGTGAAGTGATATATGTGTGTGTGTGTGTGTGTGTGTGTGTGTGTGTGTGTGTGTGTGTGTGTGAGTGAAGATGTTAGTCACCTTTATAAAATATAACCAACCATCCCGGGTATAAATAACAGACACATAACATAAGTAATAATTCTACCTGGTGATAGTTTAATTAACGTGTAATTTTCAACCTGAGAATAAAAATCAAATACTGAGCTAGAAACATCATTAAAAATTCCTTTATACCAAAATGACCCACTTACTTCGCTCCCACTTGATGATTAGACACGCCAGCTTATTTAACCCTGCCACAGCTTCCAGGCGACCGAACACACTTATAGTAACATCAGTTCTTCCTGTTATTAACTTCAGAAAACTATACAGGTAGAGATCTAACAAGGCTTAACATCTCAGGTGTTTGATCACATTACCTTAACCAGACTTTTCTCACCTGTTAATTTAATCTCCACACCTGACACATAATATCAAGGTGAGTTATGAGTTACCAATGTTATTTAAATAAACCCAGTGTGAGGTGTGTTCTAATTAACGAAAAAACATCTCTCAGGTAACTCGTTAACGTAAGATACACCTGTGTTATTCTCAGTGTCAAGGTGGTATGGTCGAGCTGCTGATTGCTCTGTGTACAGGTAATGGCTTTGGGTAGTCAAGTAAGATAATATTATGTTACCTGAGAGAGAACGTCTACAAAGGTAAAGAAAATACTTGTAATAGTGGGATTTTCCGCTTAACGGGGTCCCCTGTACGTAATTAGGACACACACACACACACACACACACACACACATATATATATATACACTATACAAACATACACACATCCATATACATATACAAACACACACACACACACACAAACAAACAACGGTGTGTAGTGATTCTGAATTGTTATGTAACGATACAGAGAAATACAAGCCTTTGGTGTGTGTGTGTGTGTGTGTGTGTGTGAGTGTGTGTGTGTGTGTGTGTGTGAGTGTGTGAGTGTGTGTGTGTGTGTGTGAGTGTGTGTGTGTGTGTGAGTGTGTGTGTGTGTGTGTGTGAATTAATTTTAATCAAGTTAATAATAAAAATAAAACTTGGTTCTCTATTTCGCAAACACGCCAGAGAGAGAGAGAGAGAGAGAGAGAGAGAGAGAGAGAGAGAGAGAGAGAGAGACCATAGGTAACTACTCTACGACACCCTGACTCTCACGTAACGACCATAAATATGTGAACATCAACGAGAAGACGTGTGATTAACTACCTAACTACCAGACACCTACCTAACAATGATAACAGGCGAACAAGCAGTCACATATGATAGTTCCATAATTAAAAAAAAATAAATACCGCTAACAAGCCCATTACGACTTAACTACCTGACACTTGTTTACCAACGATAACAGCCAATCATAACATCCCATTAACAACCAAATCACCAAACTAACTAACAATTACCTAATTAACGTAACTACTTAACCTCTTATCTAACAACATACTAACCACCAAACTACCAATCACTTACCTAACAAGGGTCAACGAGAGTAATGGCACCAACAGTTGTACGAGGTTACAAGGTTAGTGGTGTACTGCGTGTGGCTAGTAGCGGACCACCACCACCACTGCCACTAAACTACGTGGGGTGGTAACTTAACCCACCCTGGGTATAGTCGACGTGGGAGATGGGGTGGGGTGGGGTGGGGGGTGGAGGGGGGTGGGGTGGAGCGGGGTGGGGTGGGGTTTTGTGGGGTGGGGTGGGGTGGGGTGGGGTGGGGTTTTGTGGGGTTTTGTGGGGTGGGGTGGGGTGGGGTGGGAGGGGGATGAGAGGGAAGTGGGAGAGGGAGACAGAAGACGCAGAGGGAGGGATAGGAAGGAAGAATGGTGGAGAGGGAAGGAGAATGTGATATGTAGAGAGAGAGAGAGAGAGAGAGATAGAGAGAGAGAGAGAGAGAGAGAGAGAGAGAGAGAGAGAGAGAGAGAGAGAGACTCACCCCATCAATTATCGTCAACTAAACCAAAATAAAACAAAATTAAACCAATAAAAAAACAAACAAAATAAAACACCAGAACAAACCATCATTCCATTTTCTATACCCCCCCCCATAACTATATCCTATAATGCATAACTAAACTAAACTTCCCCCTTTACATTTTCTTTAAGGTATAACTAAATTAAACCATTTATCATGTTGTAAGCACTACCCCATCTATTAACAAAACGACTGTAGTAATGATGGGGGCGTGGAGGGAGAAAAATGGGTGTAATTTATGGGATCAGACACAGTAAGCCCCCAACCTCCATTGACCTAACCCAGGGTCATAATGAGGGGTGGGGAGGAGCAATAGCAGTAATAGCACTGGTGAGAGTCGTAGGTGTGGTAATTATGTTAATGTAAAGGTGGTTGAACTTCCCTGGAGCTTTACTCGTCTGTGTGTGTGTGTGTGTGTGTGTGTGTGTGTGTGTGTGTGTGTACATATGACAATGCTAAATCCCTAATCCCTAATCCCGATTTGTTTATCCCTAACCTAATCCCTATTCCTTACCTCATTATGATGGATAAAATCTCCAGTTGCCAATCAACACCAAGCCACACCTTAATCATCACCCTAATCACCTAATCAGGACTCACTTATGGGGGCTGGATTTGTCAACAAGGACGAGTTTCTGGCCGGCCACAACAGCCAGTCCCTCGGGGTCGTCAGGGTGGTAGTCTGCATTGACGAGGTATGTGATTGTCGTGGTCGTTTCCTCCTCCTCTTGCTACATAGAAAACGGGAAATGTGTCAGAAAACGGGGAATGGAAGAGCATAGACTTGAACGAGTTATAGAAAATGGAATCTAAGAAAGTTTGAGGAAATTATAGAAAATGGGAAATATGTCAATAAACTGAGACAAGAAGAGGATGGATTTAAACGAGTTATAAAAAACGTAATGTCAAGAAATATTAAGATCATCATAGAAAACGGGAAATGTATCAGAAAATGGGAGAGAGTAAAAAGAAAGTATTTTTGTCACAGAAAATTACTCTAGGAAAATAAATCAGAACTAAAATCTATATGACAAAATATTTCAACAATTGTAGTATATATTAAATTATCAAATGGATTAATATTCTCAGGTAAATACAAAAGGTGGATAATTATACCTGAAGACTATAGTAATTACTCAACAGGTATTAGTAAGATGCTGGATATTACGTAGATATAATCACACAAATATCAAAGTCTAATAATCGTGAATAGTAATAATAATAATAATAATAATAATAATTTCTGCTAGTAATAACAACAACAAACACACACATATATAAAAAAACAAACAAACAATAACACAAACAATAACAAAAGAAAACTCACCTCAAATAGTAGACAGGTGAAGCACTTTCTTGCCCCCAGAGCATTATTATCTCCTCCATACACGATTCTGGTCCTTGTACACCTTTACCATAAGACTCAATATGATGATAATTTGAATTCGATTATATACCAATTATAGATAAGACTAAGATCACCTGTATGTTTACCTGGGGGTTAATGAACACACTGTGAAGGAGGTTATATAATTAACCTTTATATGGATCTATAATTACTTGTATAATTTGTACCTGGTAAGTGTATAATTCTCTTTGTTCTATGGCCACTGTGGGTCTAGTGTTATATATCATTATTATAGTATAGTTCTTTTTTTTATATATCAGTGTATATAATCATTTAACCATCACACACACACACACACACACACACACACACACTCACACACACACACACACATACACACATAACCACCGAGTCCTTCCCCCGTACACCTCTCTCTCTCTCTCTCTCTCTCTCTCCATACATTTATCATTTTTGTAAGTCTCCTCCCTTGAGTTGTTCATTCCATCTGCTGACTTATCCACTGAAACATATATAAAACATTCCACTTTCTCATGCTTTCTCCTTTTAAGATAACACCAAGTCTCTTCTTCTCTCTGTCTCATTCCTCCTTTACTTACTCTTCAATTATTTCTCATTCACCATCTTCCTCATTCACCATCCTCCTCATTCACCATCCTTCTCCTCCTCCTCCTCCTCCTCCTCCTCCTCACATAAAGTAAAATGACAACACCAGATTCATTTCATCCCTTTAATATGTCAAAAAAATGTACATGAAACGTGTACGTGTACGTGTGTGATATAAACAACACGTACATGATTTATGTTGGTACACATTTGACTCTACGCATGTGCGCATACATATTATTTACGCATGTGCACCTGAGCAGGTAGACAGACCTATCTACGCAGGTGTACATACATTTACACGTGTGGTATACTCTTTTATACCCAGGACGGACGATAATATATAATAATAATAATAATAAAAAGAGAGAATGAAATGTAATCAACTTTTACTAACTTGTTCTTGCTCTCTGTATTAGCTTCAAACTATTTTTTTTATCTGCCTTTCTTGTGATTTATAAATTAAACCAAAAATAATGGTAAAAACAACAATCACTGTAAAAGAGAGAAGAAATTATAAACATATAATTCTGATCAATTTAGGAAAAAAATATAAACTTCTCTATGATGGATGGCTATGATTGGATAAAAGTCCAATGACGTCACACCTTCGTAGCGACATCCAATTGGCTGTTGAAATATTTAACCTCTGATTGGCTATCGAAGTAAACAAACAGCAAGGAGCTAAGTCATACCGAGATGATCACACGTTTAATAACTATCTAAATACTAACTAACAACCTAGTTTATCTTGCTTGAGTGTAGAAGTAATCACAATATGATATGTTAGGACTTCCCCCATAAGTAGAAAAAAACATAAAGACTATAACAGAAGGAATAAACTAAGCTGTATGAAGACTTCATTAGAAAGCTCTGACGTAATCGAGAATCTCCTCCAATCAGCGAACACTCCCAACGTCAGAGACAAGTATGACCACCAATCAACGAACACCTATGACGTCAAGGGGAAGTATGACCAATCAGATATCCCCTTCTCATGATTGATAGACAAGAAAACCAATAGGCGTCTCGAACGTCATAGAAAAGTTCAGCCAATTAGTGAAGTGCTTATTGATGTTTATTACTTATTTATTGACAACATTTTTTTGAAGCAGCTTTGACAATAAATTCATTATTATATACAGCTTAACTTACAGCAAAAACACAAAAAAAAACTATTGACGGCATAAAATATTAATAATAAGCTAATAAATACTGATGATGACGTCATAGTGTAGATGTAAACAAAAGGAGCTTAAATACTATTCACTAGAAACAAAAGAAAAAGTCAACAGTTTACAAAAAATTCTCTCAACGTTGGATTATTCGATGTTTATATTTTTTTCTTTATTTCTTTTCTCTCACGATGTGTTTTTTATTTTTATCTCGATGTTCATTTATTTTAATTTTTCTGTCTTGCTTCTCAGTTGTTTTTCATTCTTTTCTTTATCTTTTCTCACTTTTATACCGAAACAACCTTATTAGACCTCATCACTGATCACCATACGTTGATTATCCAGTACCAATTAAAGTAACAAAGAAAGAAAAGAAATTAAAAGGAAAAAAAAACGAGATATTATCAGTCTCCAGTTAATGTGTCAAAAGAAAACGGTAATGATATAAAGAAAACAGATCTTATACACCAACACCATAACCGATACAACACTCAGTAACAATAAAAACTCTACCACCAAAAGATAAAAAAAAAAAGACTATTGTTATATTTACAAGTTAATATAAACAGTATCACTTTTTTTTAACATAATTTAGAGTTTTTGTTAATATTTAGTTTGATAATTTGTAATATATGAATTCGTTGATTTACATAAAAACTTATTTATTTCATTTACTGAGTCGATTATATTTTCTTCATCACTGCTATTAACTGATAATTTTTTTAAATGATTCTCATTGTATTAACTGATCATTGTTTTATTTTCTGATCACTTTATTAACTAATTGTTTACTGTTATTGTTTTATTATTGATCAGTTTAAGTTTTGGTTAGTGATGACTGATCAGGAGTTCATCAGACGTCCAATAACGGAGTATTTTTGTGTTCACTAGCTGATCAAACTTCCACTAGCTGATCATTCTTTGATTGTAATTTAATAGAAAAACACACATACTTATTATCAGAGTGTTTTAGCTGATCAGGGGTTGATCAAACTTCCGAAAACTGACCAAGTGTGGAGTTAGTGATCAAGTCATCTAATTACAGAAAACTAATTCTTGATCAGCTGTTCAAAAAGTGATCACTACAGGAACTGATCACTTAATCTGTCCATCTTGTTGGAGTTGATGATCAATCCATTAGTGATCACTTGAAAGAATTGATTGACTGAGCGTCCACCATCCTTCCATCACTCATCGTCTAAGTAGGACTTCTTGAGGTACTTCTGGGCCAAGGAAGAGATCCTTTGACGCTCCTCCTCCCGGGGCGTGAAGCTCCTGCCAGAGTGTGTGTCTTCCTCGTCAATGTTGGGGAGGAATTTCTGCGCTAAGGGGGACCTGGTAGAGCGCCCATGGTTGAGTCGGGCGGCGGCGGGGGTGAAGGCACTAACTGGGGTCAGACTTTGTGTGTCGAGGCCAGTGGGCATGTTGTTGGCCCCATAACCTCTGCTGTACATGGCATTACCACCACTAGCACCACCACCATACCCTCCTACTCCTCCTGTCATACTATACCCACCACCATAACCGCCTATAGTGTTATAACCACCCGCACCACCACCAGCACCATATCCACCAGCACCATATCCACCAGCACCATATCCACCGACACCATATCCACCAGCACCATATCCACCAGTGACACCATAACCACCGCCATATCGACTCCCATACCCGCCACCACCTGTGTCATAACCACCATAGTCTTGACCATAACCAGCCGTCAACCCACCGCCATAAGCTGGTTGTCTGGGGTTGTAGCCGCTTATACTGGCCTCCTCGCCCGCGTACCTCCCCTTCATCGACCTCTCGCCGTGACCGTACTCTTGGTCTCGGCCGTAACCGCTCTGAGAGGCTCGGCTGCTGGAGTCCTGGAAGCCTCGTCCATATAGGTCTTGGGAATCTCGACCGTATGGATCCTGTGAAGCCCTGCCGTATGGATCCTGTGAAGCCCTGCCGTATGGATCCTGTGAAGCCCTGCCGTATGGATCCTGTGGAGCCCTGCCGTAGGAATCTTCTGGTATCCGGCTGTAAGAATCCTGTACACCTTGGCCGTATGGATCTTGTGACGGCCGGCTGCGTGTGTCTTCACCTCGAGAAGCTTTGGGGTCACCATCCTCGTCTGGCCGGCTCCTGCTAGGTTGTGTGGAAGGACGACCACCACCACTGCTGTAGAGGTCATCATCCTGCTGGAGAGAACGACCCTTTGAGCTCTTGGACGCACGACCACGAGGATCCTTAGGAGGTTCTGGCCAGTCTCCGATATCGTTAAGGGCTTCGTTGTAGTCCTGAAGGTCCCGAGCTTCCTTGACCTTCCTGTCTCTGTACCTCTGGAGGGCACCACCAGGGCGCCCCATAGGCAGAGTTGCCTCCAGGTTTTCCAGCATAGGATATTTTGCGTCCTGCCGCTTTGACTTCCGTTTAGAAGGTGGTGTAGAGGACTCCTCATCCTGTTGGTACTTGTTGTAGCGGCGGGAGGACCGAGCCTGGGACACGCCAGAGGTCTCCCGGGCTTCTGGGTCTCTGTAGGAACTGGTCTCACGCCTCCTGTCTGTTATGTCATCATCCACAGGAACCAAGGCATAGGACTCGTGAAGGTTGGCAGCTGACATGTCGTTGCTGGAGGAGGATAGCGGCATAGGAGAGTGTTCCCTCGACTCCCTCAACCCGCTGATGTCCTTACCAGGTTTCCGTGGCGAGGGTTTGGTTGAAGGTAATAGTTTTCGCTCCGAGGGCGTGTATCCAGCCTCATCTATTGGCTCCTCCACCTCCTCGTCAGCCACGTCTGGTAGCCGCGACACAAACTCCCGCGTCTCTCCCAGGTGTCTCGACCAGGCACTGTCCGGGGCGTGGTAGCCGAACTCTCGTTTGGTCGAGAAGTTTGTATATTTATCCATGAGTTTGGCGACAGTGTCCGACCGACAGAGAGGAGCTGGTTCAAACTCTTCTTCCCGCGCGACAGGATTATATGGCACCACGGCGTTATAGGTGCTCTCTTCCTGCTCCTCCTGTGCGCCTCTACGGTACAAAGAATTGCCGGAGTCGAGGCCTGAGAGTTCAGTCACCCCGCGGGATGACCTCTCCATATCGTCGAGGTCGCTGTGTGCTTGAGACCCCCGTCGTGTGCTGGAGCTGTAGTCCCCAAAACCGTTGATGCTTTGAGACCCTCGACGTGAAGTGACGCTGTAGTCCCCAAAACCGTTAATGCCCTGAGACCCTCGACTTGTAGTAGGGTTGTACTCCGCGAGCCCGTTGAGGCCCTTGCGATGCATGGTGAGGGGCGCACCGTCCAGGTCACTCCAGATAATAGAACTGGCCTTGGAGGAGCGCCTGTAGGGCAGTAGGTCGTCCAGGTTACCGTTGGTGCCCTTTGGGTAGGAGAGCTTGGTGGGCCCCGAGGACGGCAGGAGGGACGTGTAGAGGAGCTCGTGGGCCGCCGAGGCGCGACGCTTACCGAGCAACACCATGCTGTACTGCTCCCCAGACATGGACCTCTGTTGACACCAAACACGGTCACCTTAGGTCATCCTAGGTCAACTTACATTATCCCAGGTCATCTTACATTATTCCAGGTTACCTTAGGTCATCATAGGTCACCTTAGGTCACTCCAGGTTATCTTAGGTTATTCTAGGTCATCCCAGGTTACCTCAGATATACCCAGGACACCACTCTCCCTCCTCACCGCTAGAGTGGTGAGGAGGGAGAAGGGCAGTGACCCTTCTTCAGGCTAACCCATAGGCCAGGCAAAATATACAGAAGGCAAGAGAGAGGTAGAAGGTGAGGATTAGGGTCGGGATGGAGGAACGAGGGTGGGATAGGAGCAGGGTAGAGACGCCCACGACCACCAGCTCTGATACCACGCCCGCCACCGTGGCCGCGTCAGGAGGACCTACACGCTGTAAAGACCATCATCCTTTCAAGTAGATATAGACACACACGCACACACACACACACACACACACACACACACACACACACACCTTCACCGCCTCCTACTGTTCGCTACATAACCACATTACTAGGAATTGATTGTCTTGTGGATTTTAAGGAACATTTATAAATACTTTGCAATAATATACCCGGCATCTACATACGTGTGTAGGACATATAGACATACACAGGGTGATCGAAAACTCCCTGTGCACTGGAAATAACTAACAATATATGTATAATAAGTAATACCTATTCTATTTAATTATCTCAGGTACACATTAATTATCTCAGGTACACATTAATTATCTCAGGTACACAGTGAATTATCAATCACTCTGTACTTTTGATAATGGACTAACCCGAATCTATGACTATGGTAAGACTATTCTGGATGACCCAATATCTAAAGCCAAGAGGTCACAGGTCATTCAGCCATAATACAGGTCACTAAGCCAAGTCACGAGGTCATTATTTATTAAGAAGAGAGGTCAAAATCTCCTATGGCAGAGCTGGTAATGCATGAGTCTACCCTAAAGAAAAAAAATGGGAAATCTCAAACGATATTCATATAGAAAACGAGAATTGAGTTCACTACCACTTTTACGTTTTCTATGAATGCGTTTTCTATAGAGGGAAGTAGGAAGGTGGGGGGGTCTAGTGTATTTGTTAGTGAGGGTTAATTTATACAGCACTGGAGTAAGGGGTCAGAGCGTTGTGAAGGAGAGAGAGCGTTTGATGTGGAATATATACAAGACTAATGTGAATTTGAGGGAATGAGAACGACTGTGAGAAATATAGCGACTAAACGTGGGAAATATAGCGACTAAACGTGGGAAATATAGCGACTAAATATATACTTAACCCGATTAATAATATAAAACAAACCTATTTAACAAAAATCGTTTATATAATCATAACTACACAGCCTTCAGAAGATATGACGTTTATACTCGAAGCTGTCTGTGCTTTTCTTCAATGAGTCATATGTTATTTTTGTAGTGTCCCCCTGAGTTTTGCGTTGGCCAATCACAGTTCTCTAAGTTATGACGTCAATATTATGTGATGTCTGTGATTGGCTAGAGAAACCCCGTTTGTAGTCTCCCCTGAGTTTCCATTGGCCAGTCACAGCTCTCTTAGTTATGACGTCAATATTATATGAGTTCTGTGATTGGCTAAAGAAACCCCGTTTGTAGTCTCCCCTGAATTTCCATTGGCCAGTCACAGCTCTCTTAGTTATGACGTCAATATTATGTGATGTCTGTGATTGGCTAGAGAAACCCCGTTTGTAGTCTCCCCTGAGTTTCCGTTGACCAGTCACAGCTCTCTTAGTTATGGCGTCAATATTATATGAGTTCTGTGATTGGCTAGAGCCCCACGTGATTTAAAACTTATTTCCCAAGTACATGAAGAAATTATGCAATACTGTACCATATAAATCTGATACCGTGTTATTTCCTATGTATGATGTGTCTATTAAAATCATCCAATCACAGCATTCTAGGTTATGACGTCATTATCCTCGAAACTGTGATTGGCCAACGCGTCAAAAATTTACCCCCCGAAATATCCCCTTTGTTTTACCTCAGCTAATCATAGTCCTCTAAATAATGACGTCATTACCCTTGGAGATTTTTAATTGGCTAGAGCAACTTCCCAGAATGAAAATAGGAAATGCTCAATAAACACACAACACCGTCGCTAATTACACGTGACTTCCTCCCCCCCCCCCCCCCCCCAGGTGGCCAACAGGTGACTCAGGTAGAAAGTTTATAATTTAGATAAACACTTAACTAACCCGGCCATCTTGCTGACCACACCTAGCTGAAAATGAAGGTTTACTAATACCCTGACCTTTGCCTGGACGTGGAGCCTAGCCAAGCCATATTTAACCTAACCTAACCTATCCCTGTGACGGTATTGTGTTTTATCTCTCTCTCTCTCTCTCTCTCTCTCTCTCTCTCTCTCTCTCTCTCTCTCTCAGAAACGCAATAACAGTAGTGACCTTAGCTGTCCTACCTGGCAGCTGCAAGACATGACAGGCCCCCCTCCTAGGCACGGTATGACACTAATTAATAAGACGAAGCGACAACAATATATCTCCTCATGCCAAGAAAATATTGTAATTCCCCTAGCTGGCACCCTAGAGCGAGAATAACATCAGCTCATTGGTGGAAATCTCTCTTGCTGGTCTGTGATTGGTCGGATTGTGTATCTTGTTGTGTCTATATTAACAACAACCTCCAACACTCTCCAACACCCTCCAACACTCACCAACACTCTCCAACACCCACCAACACCCTCCAACACTCACCAACACCCACCAACACCCTCCAACACTCACCAACACCCTTCAACACCCTCCAACACTCACCAACACTCACCAACACCCTTCAACACCCACCAACACCCACCAACACTCACCAACACACACCAACACCCTCCAACACTCACCAACACACACCAACACTCTGCAACACCCACCAACAACCTCCAACACTCTCCAACACCCACCAACACCCTCCAACACTCACCAACACTCACCAACACCCTTCAACACCCACCAACACCCACCAACACTCACCAACACACACCAACACCCTCCAACACCCTCCAACACTCACCAACACTCACCAACACCCTTCAACACCCACCAACACACACCAACACCCACCAACACCCTCCAACACTCACCAACACTCACCAACACCCACCAACACCCTCCAACACTCACCAACACTCACCAACACCCTTCAACACCCACCAACACCCACCAACACTCACCAACACACACCAACACCCTCCAACACCCTCCAACACTCACCAACACTCACCAACACCCTTCAACACCCACCAACACCCACCAACACTCACCAACACACACCAACACCCTCCAACACTCACCAACACACACCAACACTCTGCAACACCCTCCAACACCCACCAACACCCTCCAACACTCACCAACACCCACCAACACTCTCCAACACCCTCCAACACCCTCCAACACCCACCAACACCCTCCAACACCCTCCAACACTCACCAACACCCACCAACACCCTCCAACACTCACCAACACTCACCAACACCCTCCAACACCCTCCAACACTCACCAACACTCACTAACACACACCAACACCCTCCAACACCCTCCAACACTCACCAACACCCTCCAACACCCTCCAACACCCTCCAACACCCTTCTACACCCTCCAACACCCTCCAACACCCACCAACACCCTCCAACACCCTCCAACACCCTTCTACACCCTCCAACACCCTCCAACACCCACCAACACCCTCCAACACCCTCCAACACTCACCAACACCCTCCAACATTACCTGGCAGGCTACACCAAGACACAAGAATGAGTAATTTTGTCAACACGAGTCAAGGCTGGAGACGTGTGAGGCTTCTGTTGTGCGGAGTACGTATTTGACGCCCATTCTGGTAAAGTAACAGTCTATATCTACAGTCCCTATTTCCCCACATTTATTACCCATTTGCTGTCCGTATTCCCCTATTACTGCTACCATTTCTCTATTACTGTCTGTATTTTCCTATTGCTATTCCTATTTCCGTATTGCAAATCCATTTTTCCCTATTTCACTCCCTATTTTCCTATTACCATCCATCTTACACCCATCTAGAATATAAATCAGCTGAAATGACGTATTCATTCCTCTATGAAATACCATGGGGGGGGGGGGGTGGGGCGGGGACAATTAACCTTCCAAGGATATTTGTAATTAGCTCCAATAATTTCTCAGTCCAATTTTGAAACCAATTTAACTCAGCTTTTTTCGTTGTGGTATTTGGAACGAGGAATTTTTAGGACCTTTATATATTTTTCGTAAAGTGATTAAATTGATAGAATGTGAAGAGTCAGGTGTAGTTCTCTCATCTGGAGGTTTGGAACACCTGATGATTAGCAAACCCTAATTGGTTTCATATGGTATTTAAAGAAACTAATGCTAACCTAACGTAATTTAACCTAACCTAACCTAATCTAATGTCTAGCCTAACCTATTAAAACTGGGGAGTGCTATAATTGGGGCCTATTAAAACTAAGCCTATTAAAACTGGAGTCAACTAATACCGGGATCTATTAAAACTGGAACCTATTAAAACTGGAACCTATTAAAACTGGAACCTATTAAAGCTAGATCCTATTACAACTGGAACCTATTACAACTGGAACCTATTACAACTGGAACCTATTACAACTGGAACCTATTACAATTGGAACCTATTACAACTGGAACCTATTACAACTGGAACCTATTACAACTGGAACCTATTAAAATTGAGAATTAAACTAAGGGAAGAGAGAATTTTTGCCTCTTTTACCAAGTCATTAGTATCAATATCGTATTGTTATCCTGGGAACTATCGCCTTTATTGTCTTAAAGTTCGAAATACAGGTAAAATTGACAGGTGAAAAGTAATTAGAAGACATTTAATTACTTTCACCTTGATTTTATTTTAAACTTTTATTTTTAGTTTATTATTGTACTATTTCTGTTTTGTTTTATTGGTAATGGTTTAACTTGTGGGTTTATAATTCGCAAGGTTTAATTAAATTGCGATTCGATGGATGATGAATGTTTCTTGACGTTATTGGTTTAAGGTTTCTTGACGTCATTGGTTTAAGGTTTCTTGACGTCATTGGTTTAAGGTTTCTTGACGTCATTAGTTTAAGGTTTCTTGACGTCTTATCGTGTAAATTGGAAAACAAAAATAAGAACACCACGTATCCTAGTAGAGTCTCGGTTTAATATCGTCGCCATTTTAACCATCTGGGGTAGTTGGGTAGTTTACATAGTGGCAGGTCTAATGGCTTCTATCTAGTTATAGGATGGAATTAAACGCATCAATCTCTCAATCTCTGCTGGCCAATAGAACCTGATCACGTATTCATAGTGTTGTTTGCATGTATATTCCTCATTGATACTCTATTCAAAGGCGTTTGGGAATACATAAAATACATATGTATATAGTGAATTTGTGGTATACTTATACATATAGAGGATCACTAGAGAGACTATACGTAATTGTTTATGGAACCCAGTTGTATGGTTAAAATATAGCCGTGAGGACGTATTGATGACTTCTACGTATTTACATATTGCCGAAGACGTCTCTCTCTCTCTCTCTGTGTCTCTGTCTCTCTCTCTCTCTCTCTCTCTCTCTCACACCGTCAAGTAACAAAGATCCTGCCATCGTAAAGCTATTAGATCAGGAATACACTTTTCCCTCCACCGCGTTTATTTTGGCGGCAACTTCAAGTGCTCCAGATGGCCGCCTCAGAGACCAAGTTGCCAAACGTCTGATGCTTCCCTAAGATATTTGTGTTTCACGTTCCTACTTCACCTTTTCCTCATCCCCCCTCTCCACTGTGTGTGTGTGTGTGTGTGTGTGTTTTATTCCAAGCAAGAGTAAACAGGCGACTCATAACTCCTTAATGTGGTCGATAGGTATCTAGCAGCAACTGTGAAAGAGCAACACTCGAACTTTATTTTTGGGTTCTGAAAATTCGCTCGTTTGGAAACTTAACAGACCATAGGGTAAGGAAATGACAGACAGATTCCGTGTGTCACTAGCTGGTGGGGGGAGGGGGGATTTCTTGTGGGGAGGGGGGATTTCTCTGAAGGGCGAGGGGGACTTCTCTAAGGGGGTGGGGGGGGAGGGGGCTTTTGTTTATGCTGATGGACCATTATCACGACAGCTAAAAGTGTGGACCCGCTTTATTTAGTGTCTCCAGGCCTTAAAAAACACGTGAGATAATTTACTATGTAGGGCAAAGCGGCCATTGACACTCTTAAACCCTCAGAGCGTCATCGGTGAGAAAGTTTTACCTCTGGATATAGACAAAGAAA
Source organism: Homarus gammarus (assembly GCA_958450375.1). Lineage (NCBI taxonomy): Eukaryota > Metazoa > Arthropoda > Malacostraca > Decapoda > Nephropidae > Homarus > Homarus gammarus. Next base: position 1,105,229 of record CAUDMG010001177.1, read on the forward strand.
GTTTTACCTCCCGGATACAAAATTTCCCAAAGTAAAATAAAAAAAAAAATCCGGTAATACAAGAATATTTATATTTTTTTCAGCCTTTTCCCGGATTAATTACAGACTGAATAAATTTAAAATAAATAGTTTAAAATGACGTCCCGTAGTGAAGGAATTAGTGGAGGTAAATAATGATAAGTTCTCAGAAGTTCGTATGTTTGAAATAGTCCTCTAATTGGGTGATTTAAGAACGCATCTAATTGGCTCATTTTAATCAACGACACAAAGATGGATTCTCGATATTTAAGGGGATAAACTTTACGTCTGATTACTGACGATAGATTCCATATGAGTTTCATTTAAACCTAAGATATTGGGGTTGAAGGCTCCTATGATCTTACTATAAATTTTCTTCGTATTTGTGAATGTTAAGAATAAATCCACCTGTTTCACTTAAGTTACGACACAGGTGAAAATAAGGTATTCCAGTTTATTTCACCTGATGATTAATTACCCTAACGCTAATTAATAGGTTAGGTTAGGTTAGGTTCGTAAATTTCACTCAGAGACGATGATGACATGCCGTTTGAGGCGGGTTTATGCACTCCATTATTGACGCACTGAGCTATTTATCTCAAGGTGGGTTTTAATCTCTCTTTCTCTCTCTCTCTCTCAGTACCGTGCCAAAGCGATCAGGAAGTGAAGTGTTCATACAATTGACACAACGTAAATCTCTCTCTCTCTCTCTCTCTCTCTCTCTCTCTCTCTCCACAATATAATAAGAATAAGAATAAAAACAACAACAACCAAATAATAATAATAAAATAACAACAACACTAAACAAATAATAATAATAATAATGATAACAACAACAATATCAAGTACAATATATAGGCCTACACAACCTTGAATCACTACAGAGAGAGAGAGAGAGAGAGAGAGAGAGAGAGAGAGAGAGAGAGAGAGAGAGAGAGAGAGAGAGAGAGAGAGGTCGCTCAAGGAAGAGGAAATACGCATTAATAACCTAAACAAGTTCCGGGAATATCAAGGCCCCACACCTAGCGATGTAGTGAGACTTCTTCCTACTTTGCGCTTCCTTGGTCTAGCCTTCATATAAAATTAGTTAACTCCTTCAGAAAGTTTACCAATTTCCTCTAAACATGGCACTAACATGAGTCTTATCCCTCCCCTTCCCTTTTCCCCCCTCCCTTTTCCCTTATCATCCTCTCTTCTATTCCCTTTCCTCCTCTCTCACACCCCCTCCCCCCAGTACCAGAATGTGGTTTGATATGCGTGGTAGAGTGGCTGTTTGGGTCCAGGAGAGAGAGTGCGTTTGTTATTTGTCTTATATCGGATAGTGGTGGTAGACAGTGCCATTGTTTATATCATTGTAGACAGTGCCATTGTTTATATCATTGTAGACAGTGCCAGAATGATGAAGGTCGTTCGGGAATATATCGTGTGTCGGAATTTATGTAAAGCACACACACACAGGTATGCCAAGGTAACAACCCCATAAAGAGGATGAGGAAGAGGAGGAAGACGAGGAAGAAGAAGAGGAAGAAGAAGAGGAAGAAGAAGAGGAGGAGGAGGAGGAGGAGGAGGAGGAGTCAGCAGGTTATTAAAGGTCCTCTCTGACTCATACGACTCCTGGGGTGATGTCTGCCAGCCATGGATGAAAAGGAGTAGGAGGAGGAGGAGGCGGGGGAGGGGTAGGACATAGGGTAGGAGGAGTGGGAGAGGAGAAGGGGGAGGAGGGGGAGAGGAGGAGGAAGGGGAGAAGGCGGCCATCTGTGACTCACTTTATCTCCCTCCTCCCCTATCATTACCTTTACCTTCCCCTCTCCCACCCCTCTTCTCTCCCCTTCCCCTCCCCCACCCCTCTTCTCTCCCCTTCCCCTCCCCCACCCCTCTTCTCTCCCATCACACACCCACCTTCTCTCACACACACACACACACCCCCTCCCGTTTTACCCTTGCCACCGCCCACCCGTCCACTGGGCCTTCGTCAGTAGATATATATACGCGATTCTGTCGTATATATAGAGACAGGGTAAAGTGAGTCACGATAGGGGGGAAAGTCTTGGTATGAGGCGGGTCGTCTGATAAAGTCGTGGTGGTAGTACTCGGTAGTCGTGGTGATTAGGATGGTGGTGGTTGTGGGTTTTTTTATTTTATTATTGTTGTTATTATTATTATTATTGTTATTATTGTTATTATTGTTATGATTGTTGTTGTTGTTGTTGTTGTTATCATCCTGAGTACTCCTACAAACTTGTGGCTAAAGAGACGAGGAGGTTGTGTTGACTTCACCACACACAGCCACACCTCACACACAGCCACACCTAACACAGCCACATCTCACAAACAGCCACACCTCACACACAGCCACACCTAACACAGCCACACCTAACACAGCCACATCTCACACACAGCCACACCAAACACAGCCACATCTCACACACAGCCACACCTCACACACAACCACACCTAACACAGCCACATCTCACACACAGCCACACCTCACACACAGCCACACCTAACACAGCCACACCTAACACAGCCACATCTCACACACAGCCACACCTAACACAGCCACACCTAACACAGCCACATCTCACACACAGCCACACCTAACACAGCCACATCTCACACACAGCCACACCTAACACAGCCACATCTCACACACAACCACATCTGGACAGTGTTACCATCACCAAGACAGTGTTACCATCACTAAGACAGTGTTACCATCACCAGGACAGTGTTACCATCACCAGGACAGTGTTACCATAACCAGGACAGAGTTACCATCACCAGGACAGTGCTACCATCACCTGGACAGTGTTACCATCACCTGGACAGTGTTACCATCACCTGGACAGTGTTACCATCACTAGAACAGTGTTACCATCACCAGGACAATGTTACCATCACCTGGACAGTGTTACCATCACCTGGACAGTGTTACCATCACTAGAACAGTGTTACCATCACCAGGACAGTGTTACCATCACCATGACAATGTTACCATCACCTGGACAGTGTTACCATCACTAGAACAGTGTTACCATCACCAGGACAGTGCTACCATCACCAGGACAATGTTACCATCACCTGGACAGTGTTACCATCACCTGGACAATGTTACCATCACCTGGACAGTGTTACCATCACCTGGACAGTGTTACCATCACTAGAACAGTGTTACCATCACCAGGACAGTGTTACCATCACCAGGACAATGTTACCATCACCAGCACAGTGTTACCATCACCTGGACAAAGTTACCATCACCTGGACAGTGTTACCATCACCAGGACAGTGTTACCATCACCAGGACAGTGTTACCATCACCTGAACAGTGTTACCAGCTCCCAGAGAGGTCTCAGCAGCTGGCAGTGACCAAGAAGGGACACTCCGGTTGAGAAACAATGGAGAGGCCAATAACACGCGACATGGCAACTCCCTGGGCAGCCTGGGCGTCCAGCCAATAGCGAGCCAGCAGCGTGCTACTTATAAATACCCACACCACAAGTACTTTACCCTTACTTGCTTGTCTGTGTGTGTGTGTGTGTGTGTGTAATGTGAGAGTGTGTGTATGTGTAATGTGACAGTGTGTGAGTGTATTTGAGAGAGAGAGTGTGTGGTTGTACGTGTGTGTGTGTGTGTGTGTGTGTGTGTAATGTGAGAGTGTGTATATGTGTAATGTGACAGTGTGTGAGTGTGTTTGAGAGAGTATGTGTGTGTGTGTACGTGTGTGTGTGTGTGTGTATGTATTAACCTCAACAGCAGTCATTCATCTCAACGCACTTCACCACCTAATTAGTTCCCATAAAGAAGATATTACCTACCCCAATAAATTGTTCATTACTGCCAAATTAGTTGTCAAAATGATTCCTAAATACCTGCCCAATTAATACCCAATTCGCTGCCCAATTACTGCCCAATTATCTAACAATTACTTACCCCAATTATAAGTCAATTACATGTTGATTGAAATACCAATTACAAACCTAATTACTATCCATTTCTTAACCCTATTACAACCCTATTAGACACAATATAACTACCCACTCACTTCCCAATTACAACTTAATTACTTGCCCAATTAATCACCCTAATAGCAAACATATTACCCACTATTGAAGTACCCAATTAACAAGCCAATTAACTGCAATAGTCAGCCCAATTTATACCTTTATTGACTTGACTGATAGATATTTAGTCTTGCGTGAGGATATATTTTTTCTTAAGGGTGTCCTAACAGAGCCAGCAATCCATTTTCTTTCAACATAATTACACTAAACTTTAACACGATGTTTAATGACCCTTGGCAAGTCTCTAATTCACCTTGAGGAATTATAGATGATTAGTTGAAGGTAATTATCGAGGTTAGAAGTGGTATCATTGGTAATTATTCCCTTTAATTGTCATCTGGTAACTTTTCAGCCATACAGTGAGTTGCCAGGGACTCTAATTATGCGCTCTTTATTGTGTCTAACGTCGGCTTATTTATTCAGCCATTGAGTATAATAGAGAGAGAGAGAGAGAGGAGCTGGCACTGTAGTGTGGCACTCCTCAAGGTGAAGGTGCCAGTGTGACGTGGAAAACGACCCCGAGTAAGTAATGTGTCACCACCAGGGTCGTGCCACGCTAGTCTACCATCCACGAGAGAGAGAGAGAGAGAGAGAGAGAGAGAGAGAGAGAGAGAGAAAGAGAGAGAGGTACTTCCTTTATTTATTAAAAAAACAAGAAAGATAAGAATATAGAAAGAAAAACAGAAAAAAATCGAGAAAAAGACAGATAAACGAACAGACAGACAGACAGACAGACAGAGACAGACAGACAGACTTTGGTAATAACGAGTAATGAACAGCGTCTGATATGTTGTTTCCGGGCAATAACCGACCGAGCGCCAAGCGACGGCGTCACATCTCTGAGAAAAATACTAATGAAGGTAAACACTGTTGCCAAGTCTTTTTCTATGTTTATTTTTTAAGCCAAGGGAAGGGTTGCTCCTTAGTTTATGTCTGTCTGTCTGTCTGTCTGTCTGTATCTCCGTCTGTCTGTCTGTCTGTCTGTCTGTCTGTATCTCCGTCTGTCTGTCTGTCTGTCCGTCATCAACAGACGGTAAGATCGCACGTAAGTTTGTCCACATATCTTAAGTGATTAGATAAGTTAATGCATTTATTTTGTCCGTAAGTGTAAAGTTAACTTATATATCTCAAGGGTCTTAAGTAAGTGTCTTAAGTAAGGGTCTTAAGTAAGGGTCTGTCTCAAGTGTAAGTACATGTCTCAAAAAAAGTGTCTCTAATCTCTCTCTCTCTCTCTCTCTCTCTCTCTCTCTCTCTCTCTCACTCTACGAATTCACTTTTAAGATTGGATCATTTTAAGGTGACCGAGGAGGAGGGAAGACAGCCAATCAGCTTTCATGTTCTGGCTGTAAATCACACTGCTGACAGCTGATTGGTTGTCAGAAGACGGGGATGATGTGGTGGTGGGTGTGGTGGTGAGAGAGAGAGAGAGAGAGAGAGAGAAAGAGAGAGAGAGAGAGAGTTTCTTTGACAATATAAACAGACCCCAGCAACCTAACCTAACCTAACCTAACCTAACCTAACCTAACCTAACCCTACCCTAACCTAACCTAACCCCAACCTAACCTAACCAAACCACCACCAATACATCGGCCAATATTCGGACGCTTAGGAGACTTTAGTATCATAGACCGTCCGACTCACATACCGTCCGAAGTCCAATCATTCCACCATCTTGGACTGTTGACAGGGCTTCCGGGGTTCTGGGTAACGATCTCACCTGTCTGGGTTCTAGCTGAGGGTGGGGGTGGGGTTGAGGAGGAGGGTTCGTTTACCTGGGAGGGGGTGTAGGGCCGTAGGGGGGCAGAGGGAAGGTTCTACATAAGGTTCATTATTCCCCCCCCCCTCCCTCCAAGTCCAACATCTTCATCGTGGCTGGATTATGGACTTTCCTGACCCTAAGTCCAACAGTGTACAAGACTTCACTCCCAGGCTCCTCATGGCCTAGTGGGCACTCACAACGGGAAATATTTCTGCCGTGAGTAACATGGACGTTGGTGATAATTATTTACACCCCCCTCCCCCCCTCTCCTCCTCCTCTCACTATCTCTCTCATTTTCTCCTTCTCTTTCTGTGTGTGTGTGTGTGTGCGTGTGTGTGTGTGTCCCACCCCTTTGTTTCTTTTCATACATGTTAATCTGTTTCTTTCTTTCTCCTTCTCTCTCTTACTCTGTCTCTCTTTTTATCTCTCCATTATTTCTCCTTCCCTTCCCTTCATTTCCCTGCTTCATCCTCCTCCTCCTCCTCCTTCTCTCCCATTCCTCTTTTCCCTCATTTCCCTCCTTCCTTCCCCTCTCATCACCTCTCCCTCCCTCCTTCCTTCCCCTCTCATCACCTCTCCCTCCTCCTTCCTTCCCCTCTCATCACCTCTCCCTCCCTCCTTCCTTCCCCTCTCATCACCTCTCCCTCCCTCCTTCCTTCCCCTCTCATCACCTCTCCTTCCTCTCCTTCTTGGAACTGCTTCATTCATTTCTCTAACAGGTACAAGAATCCTCAGAAACACACATAAGCAACAAAGACTTTTAATTGGTAGTTATGAGTATGACCCAATTAGTTTGCTCTCCTGCTGCTGACAACTGGTCATTGGCACGAGGGAAGGTAGACAGGCTTACAGACGGAAATTACCCAGGTGTGTATGAGTGGCCCTGACAGGTTATTTAGACAGTTAGTTGTTCAATCAGGCCACCACAATAGGGAGTTGTGGTGATGGTTAGGCCACCACAGTAGGGAGTTGTGGTGATGGTTAGGCCACCACAGTAGGGAGTTGTGGTGATGGTTAGGCCACCACAGTAGGGAGTTGTGGTGATGGTTAGGCCACCACAGTAGGGAGTTGTGGTGATGGTTAGGCCACCACAGTAGGGAGTTGTGGTGATGGTCAGGCCACCACAATAGGGAGTTGTGGTGATTGTCAGGCCACCACAGTAGGGAGTTGTGGTGATTGTCAGGCCACCACAATAGGGAGTTGTGGTGATTGTCAGGCCACCACATGGTGATCAGGCCACCACAATAGGGAGTTGTGGTGATGGTCAGACCACCACAATAGGGAGTTGTGGTGATGGTCAGACCACCACAAAAGGGAGTTGTGGTGATTGTCAGGCCACCACAGTAGGGAGTTGTGGTAATGGTCAGGCCACCACAGTAAGCGTCATGGGAATCGGCCGGTGAAGACCAAATATAGTGGCCACATCACTTCTATATTTGTCTCTCCCAGACTGTCCTCCTCCTCCACCTCCTCCTCCATCACCACTACCACCTCCACTCTCCTTCTCCCCCACTCTCCTCCTCCTCCTCCCCCTCTCTTCCCTCCTTCTCCTCTTCTCTCTCTCCATCTCACTGGGGAGTTTTCTCAGCTCATCGTGTGGTCTAAATTATCCTCACTGTGTATACTAAAGGTGTTTACATCTGGCCTCCTAGAGAAGTTTGTTTTGGACCGATTTGGAACTATAACAGTGTGTGTGTGTGTGTGTGTGTGTGTGTGTGTGTGTGTGTGTTGCTATCCTGCCTATCTCTCCTTCTTCTTTATCATTCTTTATCTTACTCTTCCTTTGTTACCTCAATGATCATGAAAAAAGACCAACAGACACTTTACGAATGCAATATATCACCACAAACCGGTCATAATAATTGACCTATGACCTTTAACCTTTTATAACTTCACCTGTAACAACTGAACCACCGGAGTACATGATCATTAATTTACTGTATCGCCACACCTGAAAGATACCCTCAGAATACAATAGTCTGTGCTCGGGTTTGTAGTCTTTATAGAAAACGGACAGTGGTGTTGATATTTACTGACCCGTATAACAAGAGTTTGTTTTATAATCGCTATAATTAGTCGTCTTTCTTTAATATACCGAGATAATTATTCTGACCTTAAAGTAATTATGGTAAGTACTCGATAATTATTTTTTCAAAGGATTTTTCCCCTAATCCACATAAACCAAAAACATCCTAGATAATTTCACAAAACTGAGCCAATATCCACTATAATCCAAACCAGGTTATATTTACCCACTTCAAAATCCACATAAATCGTATATAATCCCTATAATCCACTCATCATCATATATATCCACCTGTAAATCCGTTTTAATCCGTGACAAAATCCGGTGATGAAAAGGCAATAGGCGACAACAGGTGTTAGTCAGGACAGGTGTTAGTCAGGACAGGTGTTAGTCAGGACAGGTATTGAGGAGGGGGAGAAGGGTGGCAATGGACGACCCAGTGTTATGGTGTAGAGTGGTGCAAGTCTTAACACACCACTCAGTAATGGTGCTTAGAGCCACAACGAGAGAGAGAGAGAGAGAGAGAGAGAGAGAGAGAGAGAGAGAGAGAGAGAGAGAGAGAGAGTGAGAGAGAGAGAGAGAGAGAGAGAGAGTCACACACACTCTGCACCACAACATTGGGCCACATCACCTTGCCTTCAGTATATCCAAAAATAATAAAAGATTAGAAGAAAAAAAAATTAATGGTTTATAATTATTAATTTTAATTCTATGGTGAAAATAATGATCTGTGATAAAACTATTCATTTTTATTTTTAAAGTTTTATATAAAATGTGATATATAATTATTCTGGAAAATAAAGGAAAATTATGGTGATTATAATGAAGAAAATAATAATAATGATAATGATGATAATAATTATGATGATGATGATGATGATGATGATGATGATGATGATGATGTGTTTTTGTATGTACGTGTGTGAGGGGGACAATTTTATAAAGGTCTCTCTCTCTCTCTCTCTCTCTCTCTCTCTCTCTCTCTCTCCTCAACTAGTAATGGCCAACATCTTGAATCATCACCAATAACACGTCACTACTAAACTCCTCTCTCCTTTTCTTAACGTCCTTAGCAACCATTATAATCCTCGGCAGATGATTGGTTGTCTGGTTGCTAAGTGACTCATGACGTCATATCAACACAGTCATTTTCCCCTCATTTTAAGTCTTAAGGAATAATATTTGTTTATGAATTTCCCGCTGTGGGGACTTGAGTTACTGTACATAGCAACCAGCGACCAATCATCTTTCGGTGATTATTATGGTTGCTAAGGACGCCAAAAAAGGGGGAGGAGTCAGACAGATAAACACAGGAGAAGTCCACACGGGAGTTCTGTTTGTGTACATGGAAGTTCTGTGTAAGTAATGAGAGAGAGAGAGAGAGAGAGAGAGAGAGAGAGAGAGACCGTGTTAAAATTGGCTTATTAACACAGGTGTCAGGAGATACAGGTAAGTTATTATGTGCCGTAATTAGTCTGTCTCTGATGATGTGTTTGTCTTAGTGTCTGTCTGTTTTGTTTGTTTGTGTGTGTGTGTGTGTGTGTGTGTGTACAATACTACTCTTTATTTATCACACACACACACACACACACACACACACACACACACACACAGACAGACACACACACACAGCATCTCACTATTCAGTCTCCTAATTGCTGCTTCTGTTTTTAGTTTTTGTTACAGAATTTACTTAACTATTTCAGGGTTGTATTTCGGTGTTTGTTTTAGTCGTGTTTCCGGATTATGTTCCAGTTTTTGTTTGTTTCCGGGTCGTGTTTCAGTGTTTAATTGGTTATTTCAAGATTATGTTTTAGCCCTTTCTGTTTTTTCTTGGCTTGATGAAAGTAAGAAGAATTTGACCTGTGAATGACGCAGTGAACAGGAGTGAGTATGAATGATAGTGATGGAATTAAAGTGATAGTGACACCTCAGAGAACATGAGAAATTGAATAAATGTGAGATAGTGAGTGAAGGATGAGAGTGATGAGGCGAGAGATATGAGCGATGGTGAACATGAGGGATGAATGAAGGTGACCCCTCCTGTACACACCTCAAACAAGGGCTTCTTGGCGTAGTAAGAGTCCGGCATATACCAGGTGTTTTCGATCACTCTGGCGGGCGCGAGTTTCCTGCCGGTAAGACCTCTCTCGAAGAACTTGAAGCCTTCCTCGTCTATCAGCAGATAAGGCACGATGCCGTAGCAGATGGATCGAGCAAATTCTCTGGGGATGACAGCTTGCATATCGGCCTTTGTGACCACGATAGCCATCCCTTTCTTAAACTTATGCAGCTCTGTCTTGGCTCTTCCTGCCTTCTCAGAGTCGAGAGTCTCCAGGAAGGACTCACCACAGCGCTTGTCTTCCATGATCTCCCGGAAGAGTTCGTCAGGTAACATGTCGATGAACTTGTCCGCCTCCTTCCTGTCCTCCCGGATTTGCTCGAAGATCTTGGTAGGAATGTCTTTGGAGGACGCCACGTGTCGGAGGTTGAACTTGTCCACGTTTTCTTTCGGTTCCTTCGGCAGTTTGAGGAGCAAGTTAGCGGTCTTTAACTGTTCTCTGATTTTCTTGCGGTCCTTCAGTCCTTCAGGGTTATTCTGCAGGACCTGTAGCATCTTGGCCACTTCTGGGTCACGTTCTGCGATCTGGTGAAGAACGATCAACTGCCGCAGGACAGAGACCACGTCCTGGTTGTCACGGAGAGCGTTGGGGTCAGATGGCTCCGATATGAATTTCTCCAGCATGGCAGCGACCTCGACGTTCCCCGTGACACAAACGATACCAACGGCCTCTGTCAGCAGGATCTGGGTGCGTGTGTCCGTGAGGAGGTTCTCGGGGTCGATGTTCAGGAGATGGATGATATCGTCGATCTCCCTGTCGCAGCGCTTCGACACGACCCTCTGGATGGCTTTCCTGAGGGTTCGTCTGGCTTGGTCGTTTCTACTGATGGCATCGGTGTCCGTAGAGTCGATGTAGTCTACAATGTCGCTGATGAGGTGTTCGTCTTCACCCAGGAACATGCGCACCACTTCCCCCGACCCGTTCACCGTGGCCAGGATGTGAGTCATGGCATCCACCTGCAAGGCCGTCAGGTTGTCGTGTTCCCTCTCTCCTAGCATCCTGGAGAGTTTCTTCATCTCCTTAGCTCTCCTCGACTCAGAGTAGCAGGTGGAGGCCTTGATGAATTTAAGCAACACGTCCACCTTGTCTGTTCCTTCATCTGGCTCCTCCACCTCCAGTTTTTCATCCTCTTCTGCTGCGTCCAATTGTACTTTCGCTTTCTTCTTCTTCTTTTTCTTCTCTGGTGGGGGAGGCTCGGGGGTCACGCCATGGACCACTACATTGTTTACGGCCAACTTCTGCAGCGTAGCGGAGTCGATGAGGCCGTCCTCGCTGAAGATGGGGGAGTGAGGACGTGTGTCTGTGGGGTTGGTCATCAGGAGAGCGAGTTCTTCCTCGCTGATCTCGAAACCTTGGAATGAGATCTGGAAATCCTCGTCGATCTCGTCTGCGTCGGGAGGAACATACTTCAGGCCCTCGTCCGTCTCGATGATTGTGCCAGGGATGAACTTGGGCCCCTCGGGACTCTCGACGACCTGTCCGGGAACGAAGCGTGGCCCGGCGTTCGTCTCCACCAGCTGACCCGGGACAAAGAGCTGACCCTCGTCTGTGCTCATCATCTGCCCCGGGATGAAGGTGGCGCCATTCTTGGTCTGGATGATCTGACCAGGCACGAACTTTGGGCCTTCGTCCTCCACAATGACCTGACCTGGTACAAACTTTTCGCCCCTGGCAGTCATCACGACCTGACCTGGCACAAACTTTGGCCCGTCGGTGCTCTCGACGATCTGGCCAGGTATAAACTCCTCCCCGTGACTGGTGTTAACCGTCTGACCCGGCACAAACTTCTCCTCGTCCATCGTGTTCATCAGTTTGCCAGGAACGAACCTCTTGTCGCACTCATTGACGATCAGTTGGCCCGGGATGACCTTAGACTCCGGTGAGACATCCTTGGGCAGTCTGCCAGTGATGTAAAACTGCACAGCCTCCTGAGTTTCCACCATGTCTCCATACAGCTTCTCGCCAGCCAGAACAGTGTCCGTGTTGGTGGGATTAACAATAAATCCTGCCACGTTCCTGTCGGCGACGGCCAGCGGCTGGAGCTCCTTGTTGGGGATCACGAGCCACTCGCTGATCTTGGACACCTCGAAGGGACGATGCTCGAACTTGAGCGTGCCTTCCTCGTCCTCAACCAGGTCACCCTTGATGAATTTCTTACCCTCTGGGGTGTCGAAGGTCTTGCCTGGCACGAAGGTTGGGCCCTCGATGGTGTCCATGATCTGACCCGGCTTAAAGGTAAGACCTTCCTCGGACTGGAATGCTTGACCCGTGACGAACTTGTCGCCTCCTTCAGTAGGTATCTTCATGCCAGGCACAAACAGGTTCTCGCCGTAGGCGTCCACAGTCACCTCACCTGGACTGAATTTCGGTCCATCATCGGTGTCGATTGTCTGACCAGCCACAAAGACCGACTCGCCGTTTCCTCGGTCCATCACTTGTCCAGCCACGAACTTTGGACCATTAGGACTGTTGAATATCTGACCAGCCACGAAATTAATTTCCTCGTCGAGCGACTTGACGCACTGACCAGGCACGAAGTTGATGTCCCCTTTACTGGTCATGACAGTCTGACCAGGTACAAACTTCTTCCCCAGTGGCGTCTCCACCGTCTGGCCGGCCACGAAGGACTCTTGGTCAGCTAACTTAATGATCTGACCAGCCACGAATTTCTTCTTTTCGTCGACCTCCACCAGGGCCCCAGACACGGCCTGGATCTCGCCCGGAATGTATTCTGACTTGGCCACAAACTCGACCCCATCCTCCTTCTTCACCAAGTACCCTAACTCAGCGTTCTCGATTCCCATTGCGATCTTGTTGATCTCAGTGAAGGCTGGGATCATCTCCACGTCTTTCGTGGACTTAAGGGTTTCAGCAACATGTTCAGTCTTCTTCAGGGCCTCCACCTCCATATGGTAAACTACCCTCGCTACTTCCTGAGGCATCGGCAGTGCAGGTCTGACGGTCTCGACCGACACAACGATCTCGAGGTTCGTCACATCGTCCCTCGTCACTACTTCTTCCTGAGCCACTACAGTTTCCTGGAACTCCACCGGGTCGATCCATTCCTCGTGCGGGAAGCTCTCCCAGTCGAAGCCGACGCTCTCAGCCTCGTTGACAGCATGCCAATCCAGACCCGTGGCCACGGCTATGATTTTTACCGAGGACACTTGAGCTTTCATAATGTCCGCCAGCATTCTCTCATACTGCAGCTGCTCGTCTTGCAGTTTCTTGACGTCAACTTTAGGGAGAAGAATTGCCTTGTTATCGGCTTGTTCCTTCAGCATCGCCTCCATCTTGGCTAGTTTCTCTGCTCGCTGTTTGGCGTTAAACTTTACTCTGGGTTTGTTGTACGCGGGCTTGACGGTGTCTCTCAGTTCCTCTGCTTCAGCTTTAGCATCAAGAGCCTCGAAGCGTTGTTTCCTGGCCAGTGTGTTCGCCTTCCTCTTGTTTCTCTCGTCCAGGATCTTCTGCTGCTCCTCCAGTACGTCCTTGTTCTGTCCCCGGCCGTTGAACAGGTTCTCACGGTCAACAATCTCCGAAAACGCGAGCGTCCTGAGGTCCATCTTGATAATACGTCCCATTCTGATCTTGACGTTGACGTACTTGCTGTCCTTGCTCATGGACAAGGTCTCCAGCTCGCCCAGCCTGATAGCTTCTTCCATCTCCGGGGGCACCACCAGGTTCGTCTTCTGCTCGGACATGTGGTACACAAACTCCTGATCATTATCCGGCCGCTTCTTCAATTTTATTTTCATCTTCTTCAGTACGTCCTCTAACTGGAAGTAATTCTTCTCGTTTTCTTTGGTCCTCTCAAACACAGGTCTAAGGTAGATTAAACTCTCGTGTTTGGTGATCTTGCATCCCTCTGTACCGTCGAAGCGGATTGGTTTCCCGAAGGATATGATGGGTGAGTAAGAGTGGATATCTGACGCCTTGCCGGTGATCTTGCATAGTTTCTTGGCCTCGGCGGGCGTGATGGGCGGCAGCAGGGGGAAGTAACAAGGCTTGGGGAGGTTGCGGGCACAGCCGGTGATGCGACAGAAGGTTGTCATTTTGGCGACGTGTTTCTTCTACTACTAATGATGTCTCAACGAATATGTGACTCTCTCCTTCCACCACCTCACTACTCGTCCTCATGTAGGGGTTCTCTCTCTCTCTCCCTCTGTCTCTATAAACAACAACAACACGTCCAGTAACACCACAATATAACCCTCGCTTACAACCTCTCTTTTGTTTTTCTTTGCTATTAATCTCTCACTCACTTATTCTTCTCCTCCTCTCTCTCTTTTCAATCTCTTTCACTCTCCTGGGGGATTATCAATGAATCCCTCACCTCCCTTTTCGTCATCCCAACACACTCGTATCTCCAGGTTTCCCTTTGTCACATACTTCATCAAACATTATGATATTTTTATTTTTATTTATTTTTATTTTTTCTTAACCCACACGAGGCACTAACGAGAGATGGAAGCACATGTGATAATTGCTTCAGTTATCTCCCTTTTGCTTCAGGAGGCACCCGGGCAGAGTCTCCTACGACAACACTAAGAGCAGGAGAGAGTCAGGGAGAGTGCCACATTTTACGTGAGCGCTGGGAGAGAGAGCGAAGCGCCAACTGGGCACCCGCGGGCACTTGTGGCACCTTAGCCGGCACTATAGCTGACTGGCGGACCCCTCCAGCCGGGAAACTTGGCACCTCACACACGCCACCACGACCACCACCACAGCCCCGCCGAACACCTCTACCACCACCACTACTACCACAGTGCCCTAGCAGCCTCC
>CAUDMG010001177.1:1125000-1140000 GCA_958450375.1 Homarus gammarus
GCCTTCCTCTTCTTCCCTAGTTTACTCCGCCTCTTTCTCTTCTTATCCCTCTTCTTCCTCTCACGTCCTCTTCCTCCTTCCACACGTCCCCCTCCTCTTACTTCTCCCTTCTCCTCCTCCTTCCTCTTCTTCTTCTTCTTCTTCTCTTCCTCTTCTTCTTCTTCTTCTTCTCCTCCTCTCCCTCTTCCTCCTCCTCCTGTCAGAGTCATTTTGGCGACGACACAAGAATGTTGATCCCACGTACTGCTGCCCCTGTTGTTGTTGTTGTTGTTGTAGTTGTTCTTGTTGTTGTTGTTGTTGTAGTTGTTGTAGTTGTTGTAGTTGTTGTTGTTGTTGTTGTAGCCGCATCGTGTTTGTTCGGCAATACGTAAACTCATTTGTGTGTTACAGTTTATGTGTGTGTTTGTAAGTATATGAGTGAGTGAGTGAGTGTGAGTGAGTGAGTGAGTGAGTGAGTGAGAGTGAGTGAGTGAGTGACAAGTGAGTGAGTGAGTGAGTGTGAGTGAGTGAGTGAGTGTGAGTGAGTGAGTGAGTGAGTGAGTGAGAGTGAGTGAGTGAGTGAGTGTAAGTGAGTGAGTGAGTGAGTGAGATTAGTGAGTGATAAGTGAGTGAGTGAGTGAGTGAGCGAGTGAGCGAGAGTGAGTGAGTCAGTGAGTCATAAGGTGAGTCATACAGCGAGTCAGTTAGATTACATTTCCCTATATTAAACCTCAGGCTATTTCTGGTTGCGTTAGTCAGCTCACTGTTTGCCCTACCTGACCTGACTGACTCACCGGAAATATCTATAACCGGATGAGGAATATTTTTTCTATCTCATTTACGTCTCATTCTATACGCTGCCAGACAAACAGACAGACAGACAGACAGACAGACAGACAGACAGACAGACATTTGTTTTGCTAATGGAGGAGGAGGAGGAGGAGGAGGAACTAACTCGACACCAAGTATTAAATTCTAAGAGCACCGAATTGTTTCATTTTAATTAAGTTCCCCCTAAAGGGATGCGGGCACGTTATTTCCCGTTTTCTTCTTCAAATTAACTATGTGTGTGTGTGTGTGTGTGTGTGTGTGTGTGTGTCAGATGTAGAGTATAGGTTTGATGTACTCTCTCTCTCTCTCTCTCTCTCTCTCTCTCTCTCTCTCTCTCTCTCTCAATCTTACTCTCACACTAACCCACATGCACTCAATCTCACTCACTCTCGCACTCAATCACTCAAAGTCACTCTCAGCCATTGTCCCCTCCCCCAGCCGGCTCAACAGTGCACCATTGACAAGGAACTGTAAAGGAAATTAGATGAAATGTCAAAAGGTGAAATAAGTAATGAATTGGGTTGTGTAAAGGTCAAAGGTGCCAGTGGAAAGTGACACCTCCCTCAGTGTGTGGCACTAAATAATGGCAGTATTCTCAGTGCCACGACCTGACAGGATTGTTTTAGATCGAGGCACAATCTCTCTCTCTCTCTCTCTCTCTCTCTCTCTCTCTCTCTCTCCATTAATATATATAAAAAAAAAAATAAAACATTACTTTTCAGGTCACGCTTGAGCAGCACGTGTCCCCGAGTCTTCCTACAGGATACTGAAAGATATCCCTAGATCCTTCCGTATAGACACAAGGACTCACCCCACCTCCTACATGTCCCTCTCACGTGTGCCCCCCCCCCCTACCGTGTTTGAACGACTAGAATTATGTAAATACAGAATGACAACCAACCAATCACAAATCAGTATCCGGGACAGTAGCGACAACTAACCAATGAGAGTCTTCTGTATCTTTAGTAGAGTACTTAGAGCCAATAAGAAATGAGTATCAAATCAAGGTCTTCAAGCATAAACAACCAATGAGAACCTAGGATTTAAGGGCCAATTGCAAGAACAGTCATTGGGTGTACTACGATGACCTTCTTGCCCTGATCTTGTTTCAGTTATACCACCCTTTTGAAGCTCTGGAAAGATCTGGAAGTTTCGATATTTTGAGTACAGCACTAGCTAATAATTCCCACCAGGTAACTTGTTTCGAGAATCTTCCAAAGCTTCGAAAAGTGCAGGATTCCATGTGTTAAAGGCGATATTGCTGAAGAAAGACCAGGGCAAGAAGGTCATCGTAGTATACCCAATGACTGTTCTTGCAATTGGCCCTTATAGTATCTTTAACCAATCACGCTTTAGATTATCCTACCAGCATCAACCAATGAGAAATCAATGTCTCGTAATAAATGCGACCAATCACAAGCGAGGTAGAACACACACAGACACAAGAAGAACACTCCTAGACAACACAGACAGACACAGACACAACACAAAGACACAGACACAACACAGACACAACACAAAGACACAAAGACAAAGAATAATATAAAAGTATCACAATTATCAGCTCACTAAGGTGGCCCATCTGTGTGTGTGTGTGTGTGTGTGTGTGTGTGTGTGTGCGTGCGTGTGTGTGTGTGTGTGTGTGTGTGTATTTCGGTTCTGTTGGTCTAAATATAATCACCACCACCAGCCTTAAATACTGCTGCTAACATCCTGCTCTTCTTCTTCTTTCTCTTATTCGTCTTATTATTCATTCGTCTTCTCTCTCTCTCTCTCTCTCTCTCTCTCTCTCTCTCCTCTTCTTAAACTTGATCTCATTTCTAACTTTTCCTTTCCTTGTGTTAATAATCGTAAACAAACAAGAACGAAATAGTTTTAATTAAAGTAAGGAAGGAAGGAAGTAGAAAAAAAAAACTTTAATGAATAAATTGATTTACACAACGGAAGTGCTGGCAGGGAGGCGCCATTTTATCATCCGCTCCCTAGAAACAAAAGGGCAACGAACGCTCAACCAATAAAAACACTTCCCGCCAAAAGTAACACATCACAGCTGACTTTTACGCGGGAAAAAAAATAAACACGAGAAAGACCCACCACTTCACACACACACACACACTTAAAAGATTTCAATATACCTCAAATATATACCATTTAAGTATACTACCAAACTGTTAAATCCTTATAAAGTAGGTGTAGTGAGCTTAAGGACTTACAGATGGCTTCTCTCTAAAGTGCATTGTTGTTTTAGTGCTACATTAAGGCATATGGTTAATGTGTCGTTTACCGAGCTGGTGTCCTCGAAGTGTTTTGGACTCTCTTTCTCTCTCTTTCCCTCTCTGTGGGTGGGTGGGTGGGTGAGGGAGGGTTACTTCAATACCAGATGGTGGGCTTCATCCCTCGCCCAGGCACGAGGAGCGACCGACACTCTTCAACACCATTATTCATAGTGGCCAAAACTATTTAATCTATGGACTGAGTATAGAAACTCATACCTCACATCTGTCTGTGATATATGATACCCTCTACCCGCCCCCCACTCTGTTTGTCCCCCTCCCCCCACTCTGTATTTCTCCCCTCCCCCTCCCCCACTCTGTATTTGCCCCCTCTCCCTCCCCCCACTCTGTATTTGCCCCCTCCCCCATCCATCTCTGTATATTATTTTCTCCGTCAGTGCTCAAGTCAGTAGGTGAATCACACAATGAAATTACTTGCATCAGGGGGTGAGTAAGACAAAAGGGGTGTTCGGTCATGTGTGTGTGTGTGTGTGTGAGTCACTTCCGGTTATTAGCAGGATAAATATACACTATAGGTAATGACTGACAGGTGTATAGTGTGTGTGTGTGTGTGTGTAGGGAGTGCAGGTGTGTGTGGGGGGTGCAGGTGTGTGGATCAAGAACGATTATATATGGATTTAAAGGCTAGACACCTTTAGTAAGAATTGCAAGGTACATATTTATTAATCTCTCTCTCTCTCTCTCTCTCTCTCTCTCTCTCTCTCTCTCTCTCTCTCTCGCTCTCTCTCTCTCTCTCGCTCTCTCTCTCTCTCTCTCTACCACCATCTTCCTCCATATCCTTCCCCTCCTTTCCTTCTTTCCTCTCCTCAATCTCCTTTCCCCTCCTCCTCCTTCCTCGTCCGCATCAATCTTCCCCTCCTCCTGTCACCAACCCCTCCTCCTCCTCATCTTCCTCTTCCTTAATCACCTCCTCCTACTCCTTCACCCTCCTACGTACCAAAGCCATAGGAAAGACAGTCTTAGAAACTCTCCTTAAACAACTCCACCTGGTCAGACTTCTACAGGAAATGATGATCGTTACTCACCAGGGATTTGTCTCTCCCTCTCTCTCTCTCTCCCTCTCCCCCCCCCCTCCCTCCCTCCCTCCTTCCTTCCTTCCTTCCTATCCTTCAAATAAACAAAAAGAAGAAGAATAAGAAAAACAATAACACATGAAATCGACAAAATTAATGAATAGAAAGAAAAAATTGACGAACATTTCACTAAAAACTAAAAAAAAAAAATTGAAGAGAAATTAACAAATGCGTGGAATAAGACATAACATTATTCAATCTCAATTCATCAACTCTATCAACACATTTCTGAGGTTAAAAATTGATCACAGGACCCCAATTGACAGTCAACCAGGACGTGACTCACAAGATTTTTAAGAAAGAGTTGATTAATGGTTAAGTGACAAGTGAAGACCTGATTTCAACTCCACAATTCGTCAATTTCAACTAATATCAGGGAGTATATTGATGTGTTTCGCTATTGGGAATTCTGGGTAATATCTACAATCCAATTCGTCAATGTCAACCTGTACCGTTGGCTATATTATCGAATTTCCTCTCACCTACCCACCCACCAGTCCACCTACCCACCAACCCACCAGCCCACCCGGCGCCGAGGAAAAACTGAGGGCACAGAGACGAAAGACGAAAACATAGGAAGCATTGGTAACATTTTCGTCATCTTTCTGGGGAGGATTAATCGTCTTTTCGTCATTTAATTGATGAGTTTTACCTTCATTCACTACTTTTAATCTTATAAGTGACATCTTTTACTAACATAGACAATACTTAAGTGACGAGTTGCCATTCCTTCATTACTTAGAAAGATGGAGTTTGTAAATAAGTCTACATTGATAAATATTTTTCTCGAGTACACAGGTTCGCTACCCACCGTCATTCTTTACAGCTGAGGGTACAGGGATGGAGGTGCTCTATTGATAAGACTTAACAGGTAACAGTGAACACGACCAATTAGTCTTAACAGGTAACAGTAAACACGACCAATAAGTCTTAACAGGTAACGGTAAACACGACCAATAAGTCTTAACAGGTAACAGTAAACACGACCAATAAGTCTTAACAGGTAACGGTAAACACGACCAATAAGTCTTAACAGGTAACAACAGTAAACTCGATCATTATGACTTAATAAACAGAGTCTGATCAGAGAACCTTGGCTAGTGAAGCACCTGAAGACGTCAAAGGGTTAATTAATTCAGGTGAGTTGTGTCGTCCATTAGTCTGGTAATTATCTAAAACTTTTCTCTCTCTGTAAATAATTGTCAAATATTTGTATTCACATATAAAATCATATAAAAATATCTATGGTAGTCTTATATATCACAAATATTAAGCCAGTTACTAACCCAGGTGATATAAAGAGTAAAAGCCCCCCACCCTCCACCTTACCAACCCACCCCATGGAAACAATATGGCTTCAAACTCTCGTAAAATATAGTAAAAATATATATTGTTTACCTCATCCCACAGCTCCTTATGTAACACAAATAGTTTTAAAGGAATAATGAATTACTGGAGTAAGTTATGGTAGTTACAAGATACACTGATGGATAGTTTAATTTCTCATTTGACAAAGGTGGTTGTTTCTCATTTGACTAATTGTATATTTTCCCTCTACTTGTCCTTAAAATAACAACGATACAAAG
This sequence comes from Homarus gammarus, assembly GCA_958450375.1. NCBI lineage: Eukaryota > Metazoa > Arthropoda > Malacostraca > Decapoda > Nephropidae > Homarus > Homarus gammarus. The sequence goes on from CAUDMG010001177.1 coordinate 1,130,764, forward strand.
ACCTCTCACCCATAGTTAAATATATATAGGTAATTTAGTCACTCGTTTGATTATAATACACGTAGTCATAGGTATAGATGTATTCTGAAATATGTATACTTCACAGTGTTATTCATAAACCACTTATACATACGTGACGGTAATACGAAAATTCAGATTAACAAAAGAATTCGATTTTTTCTTCCTTACCTTTATGAGTAGCGAAGTTTATGTTGATATATTACTATACTATAACGAAATACACCAATATACATACGAATACATAAGTAAAGTAGATATATATTAACGAGATATACATACGAACAAAGTATATATTCTTATTCCTGTAAAAAAATTAAAAATAAAACAGTTGACTTACCCGACAGACTGAGAGTTGTTGACAGTTGATGATAATGAACACAATTTGCCTCAAGAAAAAGTCATGCAAACACAACTCAAACAACTGGACATAAACAACTGAAGACAATATCACGTGACCATCATACCTCAGGACTGTTTATTTTCTTATTATTTTTGTTTATAAGAGTAAATCCATCAATTGGTTTATCACAGGAAAAAAACTACAACTGCTTTTAAAGGAATTAACGTAAAGTGTCTTGTAACTAAAATAGGGTAATATTTTTATAATGTTTTGTTTATTGTTGTTGTTGATCTGAGGTGAGTTGGTCATGTAGATACTAATCGCTGTAAAAAATGAAGGAGTTAGTTCCGGATCACAACCTGGAGTTTGACCTATTCTAACCTAATCTGACCTAACCCTGACCTCACTTGACCAAACATAATCCAACACATCCCTAACTTGACATAAAAAAACATAACCTTAACCTCATTTAACCTAACTTAACCCTTAACCTAACCTAACTTAGAGTCATATGTAAGTACAGAGAGTTGAGACAACCTAACGAACGACTTTACTACCCAACAACTTAACTACCCAACAACTTAACTACCCAACAACCTCTTGAATCATTTATACAACACACACGAGCGATGCACAAAGGAGTGACCATAAAATGCATTAATGAGCTCCTGGTCTGGTTGGATAGTATAGTGAATCCAAAAAACAGTATATCTACCCCCTGGGAGAGATGGAATACAAAACGAACGATAACCTTAGACACATTCATGCATCAGTTAGGTTGGGGTGTGTTGGTGTTCGTTCGATGTTTCATATTATTTCGGACGATTAGGGTCTCGATGCTTTTTGGATTAGCTGTTCACAAGACAGAGTATATTGCATTGAGTCGTATTTGGATAAAGAAAAAGTTATCAGTCAGTCAGTAAGGAGTATCAGTGTTAATTTTGTCTCCTAACTGGTGCTAAATGAAGGTATCTAGTTAAGGTGGAGTCTAAGGGTAATTCTAATGTTATTTTTAGTTATTATTGCAAACATATTTTTCTTTCAGCTGTGAGGAAAATTTTATATACATTTCAGCCAACCAGTAAGAGGATAAGATGTACGGATTCCTATTCCATTCAACCAATCAGAATACGAAAAAAATCCCTATTTTACTGACTACACCAACCTATTTCAAAATCCACGAATATGATAAAATATTTGACCATTATTTTTGTGGCTGTGCTCATTTTCCTGTGCCTATTTAACTAACCATTCACCTATTTCATATACCACTAACCAATTCTCATTAACCACAAACTTATTTCACGGACCAATAACCAATTCCATTAGTTAATAACCAAATCCCCTGACCCATTTTAAGGACAATTGACCTATTTACATTACCCACTAACCTATTAAACCTCAATAGAAACATTATTAACAGGAAGTGATCCGTAACTTCTCTTCCCTTTAACCACTAAGAGACATTAACCACAAAAACACGAAAAGAAAGAGAAAGAAAGAGAGAGAAAGAGAGAGAGGGGGAATAACACATGCTGGTTCTTCCTTTCTCTCTTTTCTCTCTCTTTCTGTCTATCTTTTCTTAGTCATTTTCTTTCTATTTCTACTCACGCCAATTCCTGCGGCGATGGCTGCTGTCTGTACTGCGGTAGCTGCGGCACCAGAGAGCTCGGGTGCGGTTCCTCCTGCCGCCATAGTCGCCTGTTCTTGCAGTTCGGCTATCTCCTCCGGGCTCATGTCCTCGTAGATAGCGATAGTCCCTGTAGCAGTCTTGATGCGAGCCTTCACGTCTGAGGTCTTATGCCAGGTAATGCTTGATTGGGTCTTAACCTCAGTCATCGGGTTCGGGTTCGATCGGGACATGAGCGTCGAACCCAGCTTGTCCAAGAACCCTGGAAAGTAGGAAGTGATATAGTGGGTTCGGTTTTGTTTTTTTATTACAATTAAAGATAAACTAATAACTGTATACCTTATTATTTTATTGACTGGGATTAATAAGTATAAAAGTATTGCGTCACACACACACACACACACACACACACACACACACACACACACACACCTCACTTTTCTGGTTCCGGACTTTCAAAAAATCGTACAGGTAAATTTGTCTCCTTTTACCTATTCATTAAGGTGAGTCAATCAGATACGTCCTGACATCACTGACATCACGATATAAATTCATTCTTACCCTCACCAGCTAGATACGTTCTGACATCACTGACATCATTGATACATAAGTTTTAACTACACAAGAGAATCCGGATTTAGTGGCTATGACGGCCCTACCCTACCTCAGGTGTTTATTGCCCAGGTGTGTCGGAGGAGGAGAGAAGAGACAGAGAGAAGGAGAGAAAGAGGGAAAGAGGGGAAAGGGAGAGAAAGGGAGAGAGGGAATAAGAGAGAAATGGAGGAAGGGAAGGAGGAAGAACATAAACACAAGGAGAGAGAGAGAGAGAGAGAGAGAGAGAGAGAGAGAGAGAGAGTATCAGATATGTATAAGGAAAAAAGAAGAGGAAGAAGAAAAAAAAGAGGGAGGAAGAGGAGAAGAAGAATAAGGAGAAGGGGGAGGAAGAACAAGAAGAAAAACAACACAAGGAGGAGGGAAGGAGAAGAAGAAGAAGAAGAACCAGAAATAGGAAGAAGAAGAAGAAGAAGAAGAAGAACCCTTAACACAAATATCTTCCCTAAAAGTAATACCTAAACTTAAAACCTGTGCTTGGTAATACGTTTTAAGGGAGCCATTTCATTTTAGGTCCTTAGGGGCCATTTTAAGGTCCTTACCATGACATTACATTTTGGGGATTCATTACATTTAAGGAGTTAAGGATCATTTTAAAGACTTCCTTAAAAAATAATACCGAACCTAAAAACTCTAATCAAAGAATTACATTTTAGGGATTTAAAGACCAACTTAAAGGTTTTACCCTATTTGTTACATGGAAAGGATTCAATTCTATTTTAGGTCAGAGAATTTTAGGTAATTTTAAGTCATTTTAAGACATTTTAGGGTTAATTTAAAGATTGCTATATGGAAAGGATTCAATTCTATTTTAGGTCAGACAATTTTAAGTAATTTTAGCTAATTTTAGATCATTTTAGGTCATCTTAGGGCTGATTTAAAGGTCTTACCCTGGTTCTTCATGACGGCCTTGTTCGAGACGTATTTATGCGACATGATGACGTTTGATTATGACGTGTCTCCCCAGAAACGTAAATCAAAACATCCGGATGTGCCTCTGTAGTATCCGGCCGTCAGTGATCTGTAAATAAGGAGAGTGTCAGCTGATGGATGTAAACAATAACAGGAGATCAGCTAATGTATGTAAACAATAACAGAAGTCAGCTGATAGACGTAAACAATAATAAAGAACAAATTACCTTAGCTGTTCACTTTGTAACAGTATTATTCAGGCTAAATAAACCATTGCTATTTCACTTTCCACGATTTACACAAGTTCAGAGAGAGTACCTTTGGTGTGTGTGTGTGTATGAGAGAGAGAGAGAATGTATGTATGTATGTATGTATGTATGTAACAGTGTGTGTGTGTGTCTGTCCGTGTCACGCCCGTTACTGAGCAGGAAGGTGTAACTGGACCTAAGAGAGACACAGCCGGTGGAAGTGTTGATGGTAGTTACAACAGGTGAATAGGGTAATTAAGTAGTTAGCTGATCTATTAGCGTTGTTACGACTCTTAGCATAAGTTTTCAAATGTCTTTCAACTTTAATTATATTTTACGAGTGTTCTTCACGTGAACTGATGAACAATGAACAATTATACATGTTCTTCACCTTAATATATGTGAACAAATTACCTCCTTTAGTTCATTAGTGTTCAATTTTAAGGATTAGTTCAGTTTTTGTTCATTAAGCTTCGTTTTGAACTTGATTCCAATAACATGTGTAGAGTAAAGTAGAGGTGAGGGAAGACTTCAATGGCGTGAAACTTTTTTTATCGTTCAAGATTATTCAGAACAGACAGACAGACAGACAGACAGATAGGCAGGCAGTCAAACAAACAAACAGACAGACAGACAGACAGACAGATAGATAGCTAGATCGATAGATATACACAGATAAACAACCAAACACAAAAACATACACCAAAAGATGCCTTACGAATAAGCCAATCACCTTCCATTCCCCGAAACCACTTAACCAATCACATTCCAGAACCCCCAAACCCACTCAGCCAATCACCTTTTACCTCCGCCTAAGGGAACCAATCAGAGACCTCAGCTCCACCGGGTAGATACCAAACCAGAGGAGGATTAAAAACTTGGCAAGAGGATTCGATTCCCCCTGGTGTGGCTTCTTAACACTCTCCACTGAACCTCTTTTGTTATTACTGGTTGATGTTGTTTTATGGCGTTTATACATTTATCATGGTGTCTATAGATTTCCATTGTTTTTATCAGAGGAAAATTTACACTTCTACACGTAACTGTGCCTGTATCTGTAACCTGTATATATGTAATCTTATATAAGTTTAATTAATATTATGAATTTCTACTGTAATAGGAATAAAATATAAAACCCACTCTTTTGCGGGCATGACGTGAGCTGATTGGTCCTTGCCCACTACTCACCGTACCACTCAAGGTTGAGTTTTAGTGGGAGGGGTGATTATAGGCGCTTCAGGGGAGGTGAGGGGGGGAAGGGGGAGGGGAGGGGTGGGGGGGTTATAGTAGGTACTGAGTTGAGAGAGAGAGAGAGAGAGGAGGGGAGGAAAAGAGAGAGAGAGAGAGAGAGAGAGAGAGAGAGAGAGAGAGAGAGAGAGAGAGAGAGAATACTACACTGTTTGTTCATAAGCTATAAACAAACACAAACAAAACAGCTAAACAGACACACATATACAAATAACTTTTAAACACGTATATGAAATCACACGACAATAACACTCAGAATAAATCACCTTTTATGAAATCAATCACTTTACTACAACAACTCGCTCGAATACAACACAATACAACACAATACAACACAATACAATAAAATACAATATTTTTTTCCACATTAAATTCAAGTCTCTAATGAAATAAACCTACAGCCTGTCTACAGCTACAGCTCGTTAAAATAAATTACTTTCCTGTCCTGCCCAGAAAATAAACTGCTTTACCTGTCCAGCTCACCTGTCCTCCCCAGAGAATAAACTGCCCACCTGTTCTGCCCAGAAAATAAACTGCTTTACCTGTCCTCCCCAGAGAATATACTGCCCACCTGTCCTCCCCAGAGAATAAACTGCTCACCTGTCCTCCCCAGAGAATAAACTGCCCACCTATCCTACCCAGAGAATAAACTGCTCACCTGTCCTCCCCAGAGAATAAACTGCCCACCTATCCTACCCAGAGAATAAACTGCTTGTGTACAATCACTCGAAGGAATGTAAATATCTTGAGTGCCTTGGCTGGTTCTTGCTGCCAAATTATACATGAGTTTTACATTCCTCAGCGTTATTCACTGTTATGCATTGTAATTCATCAAGAGAGTGTGGTTAAGATTCAGTCGTTGTGTCGTGTTGTGTTGTGTCGTGTCGTGTCGTGTTGTGTTGTGTTGTGTTGTACTGAGACAAAATAATCATGTGTGGAGAATTTCCTACACACACATATATACATGGTAATATACATACACATATATATACACATACATATTCACACATACAGTACACACATACACAAAATCGCAACTCGTGTATAACTAAAGGTTAAAAATATGCAACAACACAAGACAACAACACAAGACAAGAAACACAAGACAAGAAACACAAGACAAGAAACACTACACAAACATTCTTAAAGACTCTCTCTAATACCTGCATATTTTATTCTGTGTGTAAGGATTTGGTTGCATTAGTCAGCCCAATGTGTGCGTTCAATGACCCCTGTGAGGTACTGATTAACATATTTAGACAGACAGACAGACAAAGACAGAGAGAGAGAAGTAAGGGAAAAATAGAGAGAGAGAGAGAGAGAGAGAGAGAGAGAGAGAGAGAGAGAGAGAGAGAGAGAGAGAGAGAGAGAGAGAGCAACAAGTCCGATACACGTAAACTCGAAATTTAATTAGTCTCTGAACCCATACACAAGTTGATATATATATGACTATAAGCCTCAGGTGAACCCAGGTAAATAACTCTCTCTCTCTCTCTCTCTCTCTCTCTCTCTCTCTCTCTCTCTCTCTCTCTCTCTCTCTCTCTGGATACATAAAACACTATTGCTGTTTTGTGTTTACTTAATAATACAAAAGTCACCGTCTTATTTTTTTACTACTACTACTACTACTACTACTACTACTACTACTACTACTACTAATAATAATAATAATAATAATAATAATAATAATAATAATAATAATAAAATAATAATAATAATAATAATAATAATAATAATAATAATAATAACATAACTAAAAAATATGACCAAGAAAAGTGATCAATACATAAATATTGGCAGGAATTAAAATGTGCGAAGAAAGAACGACAATGTTGCCAAGTGCGCAATGAACCTTGGACTCAACCACCCAAGTTAAAATAGGGTGATCCTCTCCCCCTCTCCTCTTCCTCCTCTCCTCTCCTCTTCCTCCTCCTCTCCTCCTTCCTCCCTCTCCCTCCTCCTCCTCCACACACACACATATATCCATTTCATGATCCGGATTTAGAAAACATAACACTTTTTGAGCCGTATCATAACCTGGAATCAGAGTACATTTGACTAAACCACAAGAGGGGGGGGTGGTTAATGGGTAAGTGTTAACAGGTCAAATGGGCCCCAGTCCTAATAGACCCCTGTCCTAATAGACCCCAGTCCTAATAGACCCCTGTCCTAATAGACCCCTGTCCTAATAGACCCCAGTCCTAATAGACCCCAGTCCTAATAGACCCCAGTCCTAATAGACCCCTGTCCTAACAGACCCCAGTCCTAATAGACCCCAGTCCTAATAGACCCCAGTCCTAATAGACCCCAGTCCTAATAGGAGAACGAGGAAGAGGAGGAGGAGGAAGAAGAAGAAAACGGAAAGAAAAGGCAAGTAATAGAGAGAAGAAACAAAATGAATAAAGAAAAGAAAGAAGACGCAAGAGAACAACAACAACAACAACAACAACAACAACGACAACAACAACGACACCAACAACGACAACAACAACAACAACAACAACAACAACAACAACAACAACGACAATAACAACAACAACAACAACAACAACAACAACGACAATAACAACAACAACAACAACAACGACAATAACAACACCAACAACGACAACAACAACAACAACAACAACAACAACAACAACAACAACGACAATAACAACAACAACAACGACAACAACAACAACAACAACAACAACAACAACAACAACAACACCCACACACAAATCACAGAGCAAAGTTTACCGAGTCCAGTTTCTAAGACACTGTGGGAATACCTGCTTAAATTCATGCCCAAAAAGGATCACGTTCCAATCTTCAGTTATGCCAGAGAAGGTTTGGGATTTCCATTCTATCACGATATTTCTGGAGGGATCACTTGAAGAATAGGCACCCCAGGTTATTTCACTTGATGAGGAAACTGCATTATGATACTGGGTTGGGTTAGGTTGGGTTGGGTTGGGTTGGGTTAGGTTGGGTTGGGTTAGGTTGGGTTGGGTTGGGTTAGGTTGGGTTGGGTTGGGTTGGGTTGGGTTAGGTTGGGTTGGGTTGGGTTGGGTTGGGTTAGGTTGGGTTGGGTTAGGTTGGGTTGGGTTGGGTTGGGTTGGGTTAGGTTGGGTTGGGTTTGGTTAGGTTGGGTTGGGTTAGGTTGGGTTGGGTTGGGTTGGGTTGGGTTGGGTTAGGTTAGGTTGGGTTGGGTTGGGTTGGGTTGGGTTGGGTTAGGTTAGGTTGGGTTGGGTTGGGTTGGGTTAGGTTAGGTTGGGTTAGGTTGGGTTGGGTTAGGTTAGGTTGGGTTAGGTTGGGTTGGGTTGGGTTAGGTTAGGTTGGGTTGGGTTGGGTTGGGTTGGGTTAGGTTGGGTTAGGTTGGGTTAACTTCAGGTAAAGCCCAAAAAACAGTGGCTCAAATTAGCAACGAAAACATATGGTGACTTACTTCAATTAACATGAGACAAGGTTTGTTTACTCTCTCTCTCTCTCTCTCTCTCTCTCTCTCTCTCTCTCTCTCTCTACACGTGTCCAAGTTACGACGATAATTAAGGTATGCCAATTAACGTCACCTGGATTGTCTACCTGTGTGTCGTCAACTCTGTTATTACCTCAAGTCTCTGCTGTTGGCAATAATGAAGGTTCTGTTGTCAGTGTTGGTCACCGGTCTAATTAATAAAGTTGGTAACACTCCTTTATTGGTACCCCTGTTGACGATATTGGTAACCCTGTTTACTATATTGGCACACCTGTTTACAATATTCACGACTCTGGCTTTGCTGTTGGTAATCCTGAGTGTTCCATCATCAGTGTAGGTAAAAAAAATTGGCAACCCTATTTCCACAACGTTGGTAACCCTGCCAAGGACAACGTTGGCAACCCTGGTAGGACAACGTTGGCAACCCTGGTAGGACAACGTTGGCAACCCTGGGAGAACAAAGTTGGCAACCCTGCACTATGAGAACACTTGGGAATATAGGCCTACAATTACCTGCCTTACGTCTTGTACCTCCTCCTCGTTACCTACACACACACCTGGTCTTAACAACACACCTGGTCTTAACAACACACCTGGTCTTGAGACTATAACATAACATATAAACTAATAGAGAATACAGAAGCGTTATCTCATGTAATGGAAGCCACACATTCACAACATTGCTAAAGCTGCCTCCCGAAAGTTGGGAATGCTGTACAGATGCCGCAGCTACTTCACTCCTGAGCAGTTGATTCAAGTTTATAAG
>CAUDMG010001177.1:1145000-1157500 GCA_958450375.1 Homarus gammarus
CCTTCCTCCCTTCCCCCCATCCCTCCCTTCCTTCCCTCTTTCTCTCCCTTTACCCTTTCCCACACACACACACACACACACACACACACACACACACACACAGGAGAAACAGAAGGAACAGAACAACAACTAGAAGAAGGAGAAAAAGTAAGAGATGAAAGAGAAGAAGAGAGAAGAATAGGAAGAGGAAGAGGAAGGAGAAGGAGAAGAAGAAGAAGAAGAAGAAGAAGAAGAAGAAGAAGTAGAAGAAGGAGAAGGAGAAGAAGAAGAAGAAGAAGAAGAAGAAGAAGAAGAAGAAGAAGATGTAACATGACTCTGAGATGCTTACGGTTTAAGGTGGGCGTGAGGCTGTGTTGACACCTGAGTCTCTCTCTCTCTCTCTCTCTCTCTCTCTCTCTCTCTCTCTCTCTCTCTCGGAACGTATCTATGAACCAGAAAATAATTTGTTCCCAAGTTGCAAGATCAGAATGAGGGGAGGGAGGAAGGGAGGAAGAGAGGAAGAGAGACAGGGAGAAGGAAAAGACTGAAGGAAGGACAGAAGTGGAATGATGGTAAACTTTGGGTGCAACTTGTAATCACTGGCAACACGGAGAATGTGAGGAGATGTTGAGAGGAATGTTGCACCCGGAGCTCTTAGGTAAGCTGGGGAATAAGCTGGGGGGAAGTACTCTCAATGGAAGGGTATTGGAGTAAGATGATAATAAGCTGGGGGTAATATCATTGACACGATGATCGGTAAGACTGCAGCTTAATATCAACTTGTGTTTGCAGATGATGCTGTTCTGTTGGCCAACTTATTAATACATATTCACTCCATAATCCACTTATCCATCCACTCAGTTATCCAAACACTCCACATCCCAGCCACCCATCTACTCCCTCAATCATTCCACTCACTCACCCACTCATTCCACAACCCACCTATACCCATCCATCTATCCACTACACACCGTCAATCCACTACAAAATCTACCCATCCCCAATTCATTAACCACACCACCCCTACATCTCTATAAAAGTCATATAACACACACACACACACACACACACACACACACACACACACACACACCATCTAACTAATATATAGCAGTCACCCCATCATCTGGACTCCGTTTTCCTTAGCATTCACTCATCATGTCGCTCCGGTAAGCCACTTCGTTTATTTCTTCAATAAAATCTATGGCATCCTAGTGACTTTAATTCGTTTTATTTTAGTATAAGAAAAGTTACATTTAATTTTGTTTTGAAATTTATATTGTGTAAGTTGACGATGGTGATAATATATAGAGAAAATGTTAAGAATTGAAGGGGTATCTGTGTTATTTTATTCACAGTTTGATGGGCGTTGATATGGGTGGTGGTGGTGGTGGCGTGGGTTGTGATGGTGGTGGTGGCGGTGTTGGCGTGGGTTGTGGTGGTGGTGGTAGCGTGGGTTGTGATGGTGGTGGTGGCGGTGTTGGCGTGGGTTGTGGTGGTGGTGGTGGTGGTGGCGTGGGTTGTGATGGTGGTGGTGGCGGTGTTGGCGTGGGTTGTGGTGGTGGTGGTGGTGGTGGTGGTGGCGTGGGTTGTGATGGTGGTGGTGGCGGTGTTGGCGTGGGTTGTGGTGGTGGTGGTGGTGGTGGTGGCGTGGGTTGTGATGGTGGTGGCGGTGTTGGCGTGGGTTGTGATGGTGGTGGTGGCGGTGTTGGCGTGGGTTGTGATGGTGGTGGTGGCGGTGTTGGCGTGGGTTGTGGTGGTAGTGGTGGTGGTGTTGGCGTGGGTTGTGATGGTGGTGGTGGCGTGGGTTGTGATGGTGGTGGTGGTGGTGTTGGCGTGGGTTGTGATGGTGGTGGTGGCGGTGTTGGCGTGGGTTGTGATGGTGGTGGTGGTGTTGGCGTGGGTTGTGGTGGTGGTGGTGGCGTGGGTTGTGATGGTGGTGGTGGTGGTGGCGTGGGTTGTAGTGGTGATGGTGGTGGTGGCGTGGGTGGTGGTGGTGGTGGTGGTGGCGTGGGTTGTGATGGTGGTGGTGGCGGTGGCGTGGGTTGTGATGGTGGTGGTGGTGTTGGCGTGGGTTATGTTGATGACCATTGGCGTGGGTGTATGACGTAAGTTCAGCCACGTGTGTGTTGAGTAATCTCCTAGAAATATGTATCTTCCTCCTGCTCTTCCCTTCTTCTCTTCCTCCTCCTCTTCCCTTCTTCTCTTCCTCCTCCTCTTTCCTTCTTCTCTTCCTCCCACCCCACACCCCTTCCCTCCTACCACCCCTTCCCCCTACAATCTCACTCTCCTTCCCCCTCCTCCCCCTCCTTCCGTCCCCCACCCCTCAACAAGTCCTACTAAGCCCGTCTGGTTTTAACCCTCACCTAACTGACAGACAGACACAGACAAAAACAGACAGAATGACGTAACAACAACAAGCTTAGACACGGAGAGGATAAATAAATCCGGGTTATTTCTACGACCGACAGACAGACAGAAAGACAGACAGACAGAAAGAAAGACAGACAGACAGACAGACAGACAGACAGACAGAAAGACAGACAGACAGACAGACAGACAGACACAACATAAACAAGTAGTAGATGAGGTAATTAATGAGTCCTATTTCTTCAGACACTTTGTAAGGTAAACAGGAAACCGGGGATGGCGAGGGTGTGGCAGGCAGGGTGTGGCCAGCTTAGGGGTAGGGTGTGGCGAGGTTGGGGCAGGGTGTGGTGAGGTTGGGGTAGGGTGTGGCGAGGTTGGGGCAGGGTGTGGCGAGGTTGGGGCAGGGTATGGCGAGGGTGTGGTGAGGTTGGGCAGGCAGGCAGAGGTGTAGAGAGATTTTGGGGGCAGACAAGCAGGGTAGTGTGTGTGTGTGTATGTGTGTATGTAAAGCCAGTCTCGACGGAACCAGGCCAGGAAGAACATGGCCCCTCGGTGTACCTGGTTGGCAAGGGGCTATAAATACACCTTTGTTTATCGCGGGGGCGGGGATCGTCTAGCACACGATCAAATGCCCCAACGAAGAGGATCAGTAGCACTTGTCTGGGCTTTCCACTACGGATCGCTTTTCATTTGTTTCTATAGATGATAAAAGGATTCAGAAGTTGTATACAGATATGTGAAACGTTATTTTTTTTAACGTTTTGAAGTTTACTGGTTGATCAAATGCTCAAGGAATGAGCTTCAACACCACACGTCCCGTTTTTTGTGTTGTAAATGTTTCGAAACTGTTTCTTTCTTGTTTTTTTGTATAATGATAGACTATTCAAATTTCTTTACAGACATCTGATGCTATTTTGTTTTTGCTTTTAATACTCTAGAGATTGTATAAATGCCCTAACTGTTGGCTCTTTTAAAGGTTCAGATTACATTTAGAGACATTCAGTATTGTTTTTATTTATTCTTCGACGTTGGAGTCACCTAGAGGGCGTGTGCTGTCGTCAATGAGTGTTTTAACATGAGTTTCAAATGAGCTTCCGTCATGTTTATGTTGGCAGTGCAAGATTTAGATGTTCTGGTGGAAAGACCGAATTATTTTCTCTAAGACGTAAATGAGAAGTTCGGTGTTGGTCAGCGGAGAGTCACAGAGGGTGTAAGGGAGGCAGTGTGTGACCTGACCCCGTGTCCTGTACTTCAGCGTGAAACTGTCTGGTACATTATGGAATTTACGAGTCAGGTCAATTCATCAACCAGGTGGGCTTGACGACACCAAGAAACACTGAGACCGAGGCAGGCAGGACATACATACATACATACATACATACATACATACATACATACTCTTGACAACTGATAGCATGACATTGCCTACTGGCGCCAAAGCTGAGTACAGTACACACACACACACACACACGTCAGAAAATAGACACATATACACTTGACGGGTCTTGAAGTGGCTCAGGTGATAATGATCTCAACCTGTAGACGCCAGGACAAGAGTTCGAACCTCCAATTACTAAAATCTATAATCAACCTTAGTATTGATGTTCTTATTATATTTTATTGAATTATTTTTTGTTAATTGATGATCATTACTATTTCTGTTTAATCTGTGGTTTAAGTGTGACTGTATAAGTGTAAGTACAGTATAAGTGTAAGTACAGTATAAGTGTAAGTACAGTATAAGTGTAAGTATAGTATAAGTGTAAGTACAGTATAAGTGTAAGTACAGTATAAGTGTAAGTACAGTATAAGTGTAAGTACAGTATAAGTGTAAGTACAGTATAAGTGTAAGTACAGTATAAGTGTAAGTACAGTATAAGTGTAAGTACAGTATAAGTGTAAGTACAGTATAAGTGTAAGTACAGTATAAGTGTAAGTACAGTATAAGTGTAAGTACAGTATAAGTGTAAGTATAGTATAAGTGTAAGTACAGTATAAGTGTAAGTACAGTATAAGTGTAAGTAGAGTATAAGTGTAAGTACAGTATAAGTGCTGCCTAACATCATCTTCCTGGCCAACAGATCCTTGAAAAAATAATAGAACAGTTATTATTAACTCATATCTAAATACAGAATGTCTCTCTCACGTTGCTTCATTCTTCCTCACTCTCCCTCACTCATCTCCATTATCTCTCTCTCCCTCTCACCCTCTCTCTTTCCCCTTTCCTCCAACGCCCTCTCTCTCCCTCTCACCCCATCAGAGCAAAAACATCTCCTACCCTCGTAACACCCAACGTGTATAAACACACACACACACTCACACATGCATACATACACACACATGCATACATACATACACACACAGACACATACATATAGGTCAGTTTTAGCATACAGAATTAGGTCAACCAGGATTGGCTTCCTTGTTTTGGTCGTTAACGTATTTCAATGTGTTTTTTGTTTTTGTTATCCAATTGCATCGCTCGGTGACTCCCATTGGTTGAATTTAAATGTGAAGGGGTTCTTGATGACCGATTCAAATATTTAACTGGCTGTCATTGGCCGATTTAAATATTTTATTGGCTCTCATTGGTAAATGTATGTATGTATGTATGTGTAATTGTCAGCATGCTCGCCTTGCAAGCGAGTGCACCCGGGTTCGATCCCCGGGCTGGGTGAAACTATGGGCAAAATTCTTTACGCCATTTGCCTCTGTCTACCCAGCAGTAATTGGGGACCTGGATGTTAATCGATTTGCGGATCGTGTTCCGGGGTAATGGATAGCCAGTGTAGTTGGCGAGTTGTCCGGTCTTCTCGGACTATTCCTTGACACTGGGTCATGCAACTCGTTAACTCAGGGTGTGGTTGTTGTGTTGACGACAGCTTCTACACCTTAAACAATTCACGCCTAGGTGACCCTTGGGCCGGCCATCCTCGTCACACGAAGATCAACCATTATTATGTATGTATGTTACGAATGTTTACAAAGCTGTTGCCAATTCCACCTTTCTCCCCGGCCATTCTTTCACCCAAATTATTAAACAAACAAAAAACCCACAAAATTTGCTACAGGTATTAACAAGTTTTGGCGCGCATCAGTAACTACATTTGGCGCGCAAAGTCGAGGTTAACAAACACATGGATAATTATAAACAATATGAACACCTAACCTAACCTAACCTAATCTCTATAATAACTTAACCTAACCAAACCTAATCCTACAACACTGCCATCTTTCTCACTACATAATTTTTACTTGGTGAGAAACGTGGCGACCCGGAAGTGTCTCTCAAGCTCTTGTAAGAACACGAAGCACTTGGTGAATCTTGGTACAGCGGACGAGAGAGAGAGAGAGAGAGAGACTTAACGAAAAGAGTGAATTAAAGAGAAATAACATAGTGTAGGAGAGAAAAACAAGAGATAAAGAGGAGAGAAATAGAGAATAAAATAGAATCAAATAAAGAGTAATAGAGACAAAATATTAAACAGATACAAATCGACTAAAAGAGAGAGATTTATCCACACACAAGACAGGAAGAGACATCAGACAGGTGTAGATGTTATATATACCCACACATAGGAGGCGTTAATACCCCCCCTCACCCCTTCCCCCCTTAAACTCCTCCCCCCCCTCCCCCTCCCCCTCACCCCCTCATCCCCTCCCCCCTTCCCCCTTTGACAGAGAGTGATGATTTATGGAACAAGATCGCTATTGTGGTCTAATTATGGGAGGCTGTGTGATAAAGGGTGAATAGCGTATAGCAGGGAGTTTCACATACAGAGCTAGGGAGAGGGAGGGAGAGGAGGTTGTATAAGGGAGATTATTGATAGAACAGAGCTAGGGAGAGCGAGGGAGAGGGTTGTATAAGGGAGATTATTGATAGAACAGAGCTAGGGAGGTAGGGAGAGGTAGATAGAGCTAGGGAGAGGTAGAGAGAGCTAGGGAGAGGTAGAGAAAGCTAGGGAGAGGTAGAGAGAGCTAGGGAGAGGTAGAGAAAGCTAGGGAGAGATAGAGAGAGAGCTAGGGAGAGGTAAAGAGAGCTAGGGAGAGGCTCAGTAGCTTCCCGCATAAACAGTATACGAATCTATTTAGACTCACTCACTCACTCACTCACTCACTCACTCACACACACACACACACACACACACACACGTTCACAGGTACTTATGTAGTCGTACATATATTTGTCAGTACGTGTGTGGGGTCAGGCTAGCAAATGAGTGATTGGCACCACGTGTTTACAGTACTACTTTGTTTTGAAAGGTTGTCTGTAAACATACACACGTTTGCCTTCATTCATCAGTAACACGCCGGGATGAAAGGCTACAGTGACCTCCCTAACACCGTAATATTCACGTTGGTTAGGTGAGGTTAGGTTGAAGGCAATACATCACTGCCTTCCACAATACCAAATTTCATAGACAGACGAATGAGTTTGTTATGGGTTACAGATAGGTACAGTACAGGTTGGTGATCGCTCTGTACGTGAATTAATAGTACGTACGGTCATTATCATTCATCTTACTACGTACAGTGAATTAGAATCAATGTTTTAGAGTCAATGTGGATACTATGATTCACTATGTATGTTGTCAGTCAGTCAGTCAGTCAGTTCAGTAGGTCAGTCAGATTAGTAAGTCAGTCAGTTATTCAATCAGTTACAGTCACGTTAAAACAACCAGTCAAAACTCAAGAGAAGCATCCATTGAGCTGACTGACGATGCATTGAATTCATATAAGATCATTTCATTCCTTAAGGCAAATTTCTCATATTTCCCAGAGGTTCTCAGAGTCAGTCAGTATGTATGTCGGGAATTTTAAGAGCAGAGGAGAGGAGAGAGAGGGGTGAAGGGGCTAGCTTAAGTTAAGTTAGGTTAGGTTAGGTTAGGTTAAGTTAGGTTAGGTTAGGTTAGGTTAAGTTAGGTTAGGTTAAGTTAGGTTAGGTTAGGTTACCTGCGTCACTACCTGGTTGGCAAACTGTACCAAGTTATGTGTTTATCTGATTCGTTGTGTCATTACCGGTATCTTCCTATCTTCTTCTCCTCCTCCTCCTCCTTCTCCTCCTCCTCCTTCTCCTCCTCTTTATAGATTCAACCAAAGGAAAATAGGAAACATAGATCTAAGGGAATTCAACCACAAAGGCCAACCAAACACAACCACAGATTTAAAAACATACACACACACACACACACACACACTCTAAAACACCACAAATTTCCCTTAAGACGATAACTCACTCTCATAAGTCGGCAACTCACTCTCATAAGTCGGCAACTCACTCTAAGTCGGCAACTCACTCTCATAAGTCGGCAACTCACTCTCATAAGTCGGCAACTCACTCTCATAAGTCGGCAACTCACTCTAAGTCGGCAACTCACTCTCATAAGTCGGCAACTCACTCTAAGTCGGCAACTCACACTGAGGAAAAACCTAACACGCCACTAATACATCCTTGAGTTTCATTTGACAAGAGATAAGTCCATTAGTCTCCTCACCTCGCATGTTTTGACCGCTTGACAGGAGAGTCTCTTGACGGAACCCTCCCTCCTCCCTACCCTCCCTTAACAACAGGTAAGTTTTGAGAGATAATTAAGACGGTTCATATTTCTTCAGTAAAATTGTAATTCATTTGGCTGTGTGTCTTGACAGGGGCCTCTCTTGACGGAACCCTCCCCTCCCTTGACAGTTGGGTTTATTATGACAGATGGATGGCTGGGTTTTAACGCTTGACAGTTTGTATTTTTTTTAACAAATTCGTAATATTTTTTTTGAGGCAGTGGTTATTCTTGACTGGGGCTTTACTTGACAGCACCCGTTTTGCCCTTGACAGCTGGTTGCATGTATTGTAAACCTTGACTGGATTTCTTGTTTAGATGCTTCAGCCATTTTGACAGTCTAGTCCCTTGACAGGAAAACATCTTGACAACAACTTCCCCTTGACAGGTTTTTTTTTGACAGGTAACTCAGAGGACAGTAGCACTTGACGGTATGTAATCTTTCATGAGTTACACCAGACGTCTTGACACCACATACTCTTGACAGGCGGTATATTTGACATACTGTTATACTTGATTTACAGGCCCTTGACCCTTGACAGACTGTGTAACCTGACAGATATACTCCTCCTGTTGAGAATCTGTACTCTTCTTTGACAGAGGGATTGGCTGGGGTCAGGGTGGTGAAGTGGGCTAAGGAAGAGAGGAGAAATAGGTGGAATAAGAAGATAACAGGAAGAGAAATAGCAAAGATAAACTAACAAACCCAAATAACCCAAAAAATTCTGATAATTACGAAACAAATAAAATGAAAAACACTAAACATAACAAAATGGAAACATATCAAGAAAGGCAACACTTATCCACACTGACGAATTAAACATTAAACAGAGATTCTATGAGTGAATGGCCATGATAATATAACTTATCTTTGGTACAACTATGAAGAAGACTCATTATAAACACACACACTCTATCCCTCAAGGTGCGTCCTGTAGAGTGCGGACAGACAGACACGTAAACAGATAGACGCGGGTGGTCACTGAACCCCATATTCGAACTTGATCTTGGCACGAACGAGAGACACACACACACATACACACACACCTGGGCCAAGTTTGAACATATTAGCTCTCATGGTGCATCGTTGAGAGCGTGGACAAACACAGACACACACACACACACAGACAAACACACGCACGCACACACACACACACACACACACGGACACACACAAGGAGTAAGCGACTTCAATAACAGTTGTTGGGTAATTAATCATCCGCTTGTGTGTTTCTCTCTCTCCTGTGTGTGTGTGTGTGTGTGTGTGTGTGTGTACCAACTCTTTAAGGATACTGAAGGTTTAAACAGTTTAAATTATCCTCCTTAAAAGAGTTAAATTTTAAGACTTCAACCATCGTCCTCAGGGTTGATGTCGTCCTCGGGGTTAAAGTCGTCCTCGAAAGGTTAATGTCGTCCTCGGGGTTGATGTCGTCCTCAGGGTTGATGTCGTCCTCAGGGTTAAAGTCGTCCTCGATAGGTTAATGTCGTCCTCGGGGTTAAAGTCATCCTCGAAAGGGTAATGTCGTCCTCAGGGTTAAAGTCGTCCTCGAAAGGTTAATGTCGTCCTCGGGGTTGATGTCGTCCTCAGGGTTGATGTCGTCCTCAGGGTTAAAGTCGTCCTCGATAGGTTAATGTCGTCCTCGGGGTTAAAGTCATCCTCGAAAGGGTAATGTCGTCCTCGGGGTTAAAGTCATCCTCGAAAGGTTAATGTCGTCCTCGGGGTTAAAGTCGTCCTCGAAAGGTTAAACACTAACATCCCCCCTTTAAAAAAAATCCACAAATACATTCCATTAATTATAATCTCATTACCCTAATTACCATACATTAATACATCTTACCCTTCCCTTTCTTATTTACTCTTCTTCCTTTCTTCCTTCTTCCTTCCCTCTTCTTACTAATTCCCTTTCTAAACAAGATCAACAGTTTCCTCAGAAGATCTTATTTAATCTAGCCTTCTCATTCCCTCTAATGGACTAGAGGGAGGGGACACAACTAAGGCATAAAGGTGGTGTTTCAACTATCTTTAAAAGGTCAAGTTTCATAAAGGTCAAGTTTTTTAGGTCAAGTTTAGAGGTCAAGTTTTTTTTTTTTTCAATTTACTTAGAGACATATAAATGAATGTGTGTGTGTGTGTGTGTGTGTGTGTGTGTGTGTGTGTGTGTGTGTGTGTGTTCCCTTTAACATATACCAAAACTCCACAAACAGGACTCGAACCCTTAACTTAGAATATGTCAGTCGAGAACATTATCACTGAGCCACAAAATGTTTTTTTTATAAATTAATTGATACTCTCTTATTACAGGTGTGCCCGGGTCACCTGTTCTTAATTAGATGTTACCTACACGTAAATAGGTATATATCACTTACCTTCGTCTGCTACTGCCTTTTCCACTAATCCTAAACTCTTCGCATTTATATTCTTCTACACGTATTAATTTTAGACAGTTCCTTAAGTATATTCAATCACCAATTTTGATTTATTTTGTCATCTGAAAAATTTACATCAGGTGCGTCAGTATTCATAGGATCTGGCTACGTTCTGAGTGCTAGTGAGTTAGTGTTAGTAGCTTTAGTAGGGGCTAATAGTAGTAGTGTCAGTAGGAAAGAGGGTAGTGCTTGCTAACAATCGTATTAACACACTCAATAGCGTTAATAGCAAAAGGAGTTGATATTAGTGCTAGCTCCTATAAGACGCTATGAAAAAACCTCAACACTAGCCCTGGTGAAAGCACTAGGAGTAGTACAGTACTAGCTCTAAGTGCTAGTTCGAGTCACCTGTGATATACAAAATAGCAGTGGCACCAACGACAGAAATCAGTGCTAGTAAAGAGTAACGTTAAGTGCTAGTGGCGACGGTAATAGCACAGGCAGGCATTCTTACTAGCCTCGGGTTATACAGACGTTGATGGTACTACTTTTGCTATTATCTACTACTAGCCCCATTAACCACAACCACTACCAACATTACTACCACTACTACCACCATCACCTACCACTACTACCACCATCACCTACCACAGGTACCAGAACGTGTGGCAGAACCTTAAAATAGCAGCGTCACTAGCAGGAATATTGGCACCACAGTTGAGTGTTGCATCATTAGAAAATAGCAACACCGTAAATTACCCTCGTCCAAAACACCATTAACACCATTAACACCATTAACACCATAACCACCATCACTATCCTACTCTACAACCACCATCACTATCCAAGTCTACAACCACCATCACTATCCTATCCTACCATCACCATAACTAGCCTCACTATAATCACCATAACCGACCATCGCTACAACTATTACTATTTCATCATTGCCACCATCATTACTTAAAGACATCACCATTATCACCTCACCATTACCACCACATCACCACCATCATCACTACAACACGACCCTCAACACCACCACCACCATTACTGCCAGTACTTGCAATTGAGTCACCATCATCAGATCTTGGAACATCATCACTATAACAGTCTTTGCACTATCACCATCACGACCACCACCACTATTACCAGATCTTGGAACATCACTATTACGATGTTTTTTCACTATCACCATATCCGTCGTCACCATCACTCACTATCACCATGTCCGCCGTTACCATCACTCACTATCACCATATCCTCCGTCACCATCACTCACTATCACCATATCCGTCGTTACCATCACTCACTATCACCATATCCGTCGCTACCATCACTCACTATCACCATGCTCGCCGTCACCATCACTCACCAATAAGACCTTCCAGGGTGTGGGAGGAGCGGCCGAGCAGCAGGAGGTCCTCAAGTAGTCCTACCAAGGCCTCAGGATACAACCCCCAGTGACACACACACACACACACACACCACCAAAGCTACGGTCGGAGAAGGTGTGGTGCGGGTCCCCCACTTCTCCTGGCAGGCCCCAAACGTCCGCTTAGTTCCTTACATCTACCACCAGGTGGCTACACCATCGTATGAAGAACTTCCCTCCCCTCCCCCACTACCCCCTCCTCCCCCTCCCTCTCCCCTCCTCTCCCCTCCCCCTAAAAAGAAATCCCTTACTTTTAGGGATTAAATTCGATTTGGGGAATAATTTGGGGGGGGGGGGGTTACTTGGAGGGGTTAAAAAGAGTTAAAGTCAACCATAAAACACACACACACACACACACACACACACACACACACACACACACACACGCGCGCGCGGGCAAGCTTGGGGTGAAAACTCAGACTCTCGAAGTGAGCAAAAATAGACAGTGAGGTCGGGCAGCCACACTGAATACCGGAGATTGTGAAGAGTAGAGCCAGTCAAGAGAAGAGAAGAGAAGAGAAATAACACACACACACACACACACACACACACACACACACATACACACACAAACACACACACACACACAATATACACCTGTACACCCAAGACACTTCTTCACAAAACATCAAACACCGTAAAGGTTTATACACAAAGTCTACACTACACCCACTACAGTATTAGTCATTGGAGATTATTCATGTATATTCATCTATCACAACTGGTGGATATTGTAGAGACCTAAAATGATTACGATAGCTTCATTTGGCAGTGAATGAAATAATGAGACGATA
>CAUDMG010001177.1:1162500-1197500 GCA_958450375.1 Homarus gammarus
CCTTCCACTACCCTCCCCACAATGCATTACAATATATGAAACCTTGACTAAATTTAATTGTTCCCTTAACACCAATTTAGTACTGTAGTTAAAAAAGAAACTATCCCACAGATAATCATTTTATATCACAGGTAAGAAGTAAAGGTGAACAGAGTGTTAAATGATCCGACACAAACCTTGGAAACATAACTGAAGACATAGTGTGTGTGACGTCTGTGGTAAGTCTTCCTCAAGTTTCTCTCAGCTGGTCTTAACTGCAGAGAGGTTGTCACTTCCCGTACTCACAGAGGTTGTCACTTCCCGTACTCACAGAGGTTGTCACTTACCAGACGCACCTCGATGTAATCAACAAATCCTGAAGACATGTTACAGTATTAAAAAGTGACATAAAAATTTACTCGAGGTTTAGAGTAAAAAAAATATATCAAATTCCATCCACCTACACTAGTTAGTTTACGTGGCAGAAGATTATACCATGTTTGTATTTTAATTTTGGTAAGTAGTTTCGTCTTGTGTACTCATGTATTTCCATCCACAGTATTACACCTACGCCAGGTTTCATTGTTAACATTACAGCTGTTTTTACTTGCTATTTTTTATACCTCGTTAAACATTTCAATCGGTCCAAAACACTAAACTTGGGGCTAACATAAACAGCCGTCAGCCCCGTCCATATATCACCCCCCCATCACTCTTCACTAACTTAATATTAACACCGACTCCTAAACGTTTCGTCATCGAGGAATTTATCTAAGGAATGACCACAAGCAGTAACGTAATCTGTGCATGAAGATCCCTCACTCAAGCTAGCCCTCCCATTGGCCCGTCTTCGCGTAAATATTCCACATCAATCACGCGTCATCATTGCCGCCAACACCTGGGTCATTACGGCTGTGTTCACTGATACGTTGCTGACATTTTTATCTATAACTAAAAAATAAAAATAAAAACTACAAAACCAAAAATACGAAATAAAATATCAAACTAAAATATCAATAACCATAAAAATTCGTAAAAAAAAATACAAATTAATTAAAAAAAGACCAGAAACGACGTAACTATGCATGTGATGGTACAGTACTTCACTCTTTCAATATACAGTTGTCTCTACCTTCAAACAACAGGTATTTTATCTATAATATTTGTCTATATAAGTAAATATCCTAAAATAAATGTTATATGTGAGCTGTTCCTTTGATTAACCTAACCTAACCAAACCAATGGAAGGATATGAAGAGGATGCCACAGTGGTCAGTCAACTCAACCAAGTCCAAGCTAACCCCCTGTCAACTCAATCTCTGTCAACTCAATCTCTGTCAACTCAATCTCTGTCAACTCAACCCTCAGTCAACTCAATATCTGTCAACTCAATCTCTGTCAACTCAATCTCTGTCAACTCAATCTCTGTCAACTCAAACTCTGTCAACTCAATCTCTGTCAACTCAACCGTCTGTCAACTCAACCCTCTGTCAACTCAATCTCTGTCAACTCAACCCTCTATCAACTCAATCTCCTGTCAACTCAATCTCCTGTCAACTCAATCCTGTCAACTCAACCCTCAGTCAACTCAATATCTGTCAACTCAATCTCTGTCAACTCAATCTCTGTCAACTCAATCTCTGTCAACTCAACCCTCTATCAACTCAATCTCCTGTCAACTCAATCTCCTATCAACTCAACCCATTCTAACTGAACCCTGTCCATATCAACCTCTCAAAGTCAACTAGCATGTCTGTATGTTTTAAAATCAGTAAATCATGACATCACTCTTCCTGGATGTCACTAGACCAAGTCCCTTAAGGAGTGATGTCAGAGTGTTGCGTTGACGTCACTTATTACCTATGAATAATTTCTAAGAGATGGGAAGCATTATTTGGTTCATTTTCATAGTTGGTAACGTTTATAGCAGAATGATTCAATAATTCTTAAAGATCAATGTTTCTTTGTGTTTTATTATGTGGGTCGAAGAGTAGTGTAGCTGTTTGTCGCTTTGTCTGTGGTTACTTAGCCGGGAATTCCAGGCTGGGTCAGACTGGAAGCTACATTGAAGGGGGGTTAGGTTAGGTTGGGAAAGTTATCTATTCTGATATATGAGAGTTATTATGCTTGGTTTGTTAGGTGTACGTGTGTATAGTTAGTTACCAGACTTAACCTAACCATGACTGAAAATTTAATAAGTTTCTTAGTAATACTTAAGAATTGGTGAGCAGGTTAACGAGTAACATTAGGAAATTTTTCAATAAATAAAAACTTCTTCCGTTTCTCAAATACAACCCAAATATAGTGGAGTAATATTTTTCAACAAACCTAACCTAACCTAACCAAACCAAACCAAACCAAACCAAACCTAACCTAACCTAACCTAACCTAACCAAACCTAACCTAACCTAACCTAACCTAACCTCAGGGCCACGTAGCTTCCAGTCTGACCAGCCAGGGTACCCTACCAGGAAGCCACATACAAAAATTACATAAAAAAAGGTTAGCACCACACTCTGACACCACACACACTGTAGGATTGTGACAGGTGATATCTAGTGTAATTTATGAGGGGTTGAGTTGACTGGGGTTGAGTTGACTGGGGGTTGAGTTGACTGGGGGTTGAGTTAACTGGGGATTGAGTTAACTAGGGGTTGAGTTAACTGGGGGTTGAGTTGACTGGGGGTTGAGTTAACTGGGGGTTGAGTTGACTGGGGGTTGAGTTAACTGGGGGTTGAGTTAACTGGGGGTTGAGTTAACTGGGGGTTGAGTTGACTGGGGGTTGAGTTGACTGGGGGTTGAATTGACTGGGGGTTGAGTTAACTGGGGGTTGAGTTAACTGGGGGTTGAGTTGACTGGGGGTTGAATTGACTGGGGTTAAGTTATCTGGGGTTGAATTGACATGGAACTGAATCCCACGAGTTGACTGAACTACGACAAAGAAAACATTACTACAGCTTAATGACCAAGAGGTTAACGACCAGCAGACTCAAACGACAACAATAACAACCTTGTGTTTATTTCATTGATAAAACTCTGGTTAGGTTAGGTTAGGTTAGGTTAGATTAGGTTTGATTAGGTTAGGTTAGGTTAGGTTAGGTTAGATTAGGTTAGGTTAGGTTAGGTTGACAGTAGTAGTAGTTTTCATCCCAATTTCCTCCTGACGAAAAGTTAGAAGTTGTTTCACCGAGTCTCGTGTTTCCTTGGCTACCTTTAACCACTCCTCCAAACGATTCATAACCTCATAATTACTATCTAAGTCTTTCAGAATCACTAGCAGTAGATACAGTACTTACCTAACACACACACAGTCACTCCACAGTTTAGTGAATTATTCTAGGTCAACGTTTATGACATAATCCTTGGTTCAAATCGTAAAGTAACCAACCCGCAAGTTCCTCACGTTGGCGTCTCACTGCCTCACAATTACAAACTGCATGGGATAAACAAAGGCTGCGTTTGCATAAGGATAAGATACCTTGGAGATATCTTCACTAGTGGCTAATATGAATTTCATTAATTTCAACATATATAAGAAAATAATGTTCTGATATGTATTTTAATTTAATATATTATAGTTGTATATTATGGATCTTATGAACGACAAGTTTTTACTCTAAAACATTAATTAATTACTCACTCGTCAATCGTGTCTACAAACTGTTTAATACACCAGTCAATATTTTGATTTATCATCCCATAATTTGTGTTATAAAAATCATATGAACATAATCAATTAATGCCTAACAATGAATATAGAATTGTTACTAAAGACATGATAAGAATCTAAAGACAGCTAAGGCCGTATTGAATGTACCCTGTGTTGAGGCGATACACAGGGTGAAGTGATGTTGCAAGTTAAGGATATTTTTCTTTCATTACAAACAACGGATCAAACATTAAAAAGAAATAGTAAATTTGCATATGAGGCAGAGTGACTACCTTAATTTGGATAATATAGAATCCTGAGAAAGAATTCAGAGGGGAATGACAAGACTAATCCCGGGCATTAGGAACCTTGAGTCCAGAGACAGGTTAAAGCATATTAATTTGCACTCCCTCGAGAGACGTAGAATGAGAGGCGATATGATAGAGGTGTATAAATGGAAGTCAGGGATAAACAAAGGTGATATAACAAAGGTACATAAATTATCCAACAGAGGAGCGAACAGTAACAGGTTAATTCATCAAAATCCTAAAAGTTCTGCTCACTAAAAGGATAATCACAAGCCATTATGTTCTCTACTGACATTTATTAACCATCTCCAGGCTATACCTTTAAAAACAACAACTTAACCTAACCAAACATATTTTTCACTAACCGAAAATCTTTATCCTCAAAACTCGAAGGAAAATTGATCAAAAAATACAATAACTAATAAAAAATGTTAGATAGAGTGATTAAATGTTATATATATATTGGTTAAATGACTGTTGTAGACTAATTACGTTCAACCTATCACGTACAATGTAGCTGGTTAACGGACTAGTGTAGATCAGTCACGTACAGACAGTTACGTACATGAGGGTATTGAAGAAGAATCATCTGGGAATTAAATGGTAATATTTTTATCTTCTTTTCTCGACCATTGTTGCTTTCTGGAGGGTACGAGACATTTTTCGAGGATGAAGACCAGACCTGAGCAGAGCCAGCCGCCTATAATGACCAGAAAGATGCCCTGAAGGTGGTCCAAACTGAGAGGAATCACGCCCCTCGGCCCCGTCACCTCTTCCCCTTCTTCAGCGCCTCCTCCGTACTCCTGGTGGTGAAAATACACACTATACGTATTATGCTGTTTGGCACAACATTGGAACATGCTTACCACACACGACAACTGTATTGATGCATTGTTTATTTACATTATTGAGTCTCTCTCTCTCTCTCTCTCTCTCTCTCTCTCTCTCTCTCTCTCTCTCACACACACACACACACAACTGGGGAATAATCTCACACGTTTTACCACAATTGATGAGTTTAAAGATTGATCTCATTTTAAGAGTTGAAGAGCTGTTGTTGTAGAGAAGAAAGGTTAATGTATGATTTATAATGTATGATGTATTCTCTCTCTCAGAATTAATATAGTCCTGGAAAAATGACTTCAATCTTCACCTCAGTAGAAGCAGCAAGTCTGAGTCCATCACTGAAGAACCGCCTGACGAGTCCAGCTTGTTGTAGCCAGCCTATGACGTGGTCCAGCCTCCTCTTGATGGCTGAGTTGGACTGTAGACCCAGAGCGATGTTATACGGCGCGAAGCATTCCTAGAAGACCATTAATTTATCTGTTGGTGTTGTATAATGAAGGTGTGAGAGAGAGTGTGTGTGTGTGTGTGTGTGTGTGTGTGTGTGTGTGTGTGAGTGTGTGTGTGAGTGTGTGTGTGTGTGTGTGTGTTACCTGTATAATACCTTCATGATCCTGACTCGAGAGGTGCCCCTGGAGGTGAAGCGAGTGGTGGCGGAGAAGAGCAGGTGTCCCTCGTTCTCCAGTAGCGCCCCTCGACCTGCCAGTACATTAGGGAAGATCTCCAGCGGTGAAGAGTGAACCTGGAATGTCTTAGAGAGACCCTGAAGAAGGGAGAGGGAGATCACCAAGTTATTGACCGTTTAATTGATGGGTTAGGCGGTAATTGCTCAAATTACGACTGAACACATTCTGGGCTGAGCACACTCTGGGCTGAACACACTCCGGGCTGAACACACTCCGGGTTATTACTAGTTTGAGCTGTGAGTTGTGTTGTAAGTTATAATGTATATATCACGCCTCAAGAAGTGATTCACTAACCTGCAGGTAGGGGTCACTAGCGGCGGACAGTTCCCGCTTGAACAGGTCACCTAAACCAAACACTTTGAGGCCAGAGTCGTGAAGCTCCTTGATAGTGTTGATGGTGCGAGGCTGTTTGCTCACCAACATATAGGCCGTCAGGTTGGTGCAATAGGCGATGGTGAGGATGATGGTGTACACCCACAGGAAGCTCACCAGTACCCGCGTGCTGGCCCTGTGTGGTAGATGCACGGCTGTGACCCTCAGGTGCATACCGAAGGTGTTGGTGTAGCAGTCACTTAAAGTCTGCAGGCTGGGGACCTCCTCGCCACTGGAGACAAGAGGAGTAAGTAAGTTATCGTGGAGGATGAGTTTATCGTGTGATTGTGTTTATTAAAGGTTTGCTGTCACTGTTAATATCCTTCTTTACAGAAAGGAATGGCGAGTCTGGGATGTAGGAAAGCGAAGAGGTCATTTATAGTAGTAATTATCAGTAAATGTACAGGAGACAGACAGGGAGACAGACAGACAGACAGACAGACAGACAGACAGACAGACCTCTTAGCGCTGCCACGAGCCACCAGCAGCAGCACAGGACCAGAGAGCAACAGACACACGAGGACAGCCAGCCAGGTCCAGGGATGGAAGGGGAAGGCGAGGGCCTGCCACGGCGGGAGTGGGGGCTCAGCGCGGACCAGGAAACAGTTGGACTGAGATGACCAACGGGGGAAATGAATAAGTCAAACAGTGAATGAATGAGTGTAGAGTGCAGTGGATACAGTACGCAATGATGATATAAATTTCTATCACACGAAAGGACCAGAAATTTATATCTATACATTACCTCAGTGTCGTAAGGAGCCGAGAATTCAGTACCGACTCTTTGGTTTAGTGTCATGTACAGATTAGCGATGCCTATGTCCGCCTCATCTCTGTATAGTTTCCCCCGTAATCCAGTCAAGGTTCCGTTTTCTGTAGTTATTCCCCACATCTCCCCTGAAGGAAGAGAACCTACATGAACACTCCGCCAGGCAGCGTTAGGGCGTTTAATACATCAAGTTAAATAAGCTGGGATGATAAAATAACACAGACGGTGATGATTCCCTGTAAGCTTAACTGTTATCAAGAGTAAAGATTAAAATAAGCTTCGGTGAATTAACAGGTCTTAGTTAGAGATAAGGAGAAAGAATCTGTTTTTATCACTGTCTAACTCTAACCTTTCTGAGGCATGCGATTAATGTAGAGAGAGAGAGAGAGAGAGAGAGAAACAGACAGACAGACAAACAAGCAGACAGACAGCAAAAAACAGAGATAGGGAGACAAATAAACAGAGAAATAGACAGATAAAGAGACAGAAAGAGACCGAGAGACAGACAGTACCACACCGTTGGGAGGCTCCTCATACTGGATGGTAAAGTTAAGAGCTTGACCCAGGGCCTCAGTGACCATTATGTCCGTCCCGTATCTGAACAAGACCGTCCCGTCCTCCGCCCTGTAGTAGAAGATGCTAGGCTCCCACACGAACGTAACCACCTGGAGATAGGGGATAGGGGATAGGGGATAGGGTCATCATCTAGCCCATAAAAGATAGATAGGTACATTATCTCCTCCTTTGGTTGAAAATCGAACCCGTGAACATTAGCTTTTGAGAGGAATAATATCACCACAGAGCCACAGTGAGTCGTTTTACGTAGATAGATTGGTGTTACCTTTAGCACAGCACCTCTGAGATCTGTTAGTTTGTCGGGGTAGAGGCTAACTGGCTGGGATGAGAACCTGTGTCCTCGCCAAGTCGTTACGTGGATCAAACCATCACCCCAGAATAGTTGGTTCATGTATAACTTCCATTCCTGTCCTTCCGTGCCTGCCTGGGAGGAGGAGGAGGAGGAGGGTTAATAGCAGGAAGAATAGAAGATAGGACACCCCCCACACACAAACACCGACACACACACACACACACACACACATACACCCCCCCCCCACACCCACACACCCCCACACACACACTCCCACCCCCCCACACACAAACACCCATACACACACACACACACACACACCCACCCATACACACTAACACCCACACCCACACACACACCCACACCCACACACCCATACACACTAACACCCACACCCACACACACAAACACCCCCACACACACACACACACCCACACCCCCACACACCCCCATACACACTTACCTTCACAGCACCTATTATATGTTCAGTCTTCCTGCCCTTCTTAGACACGGTCAGGGCCATCAGCTGATCAAGAGACAGTCCCACGAAGAAGTACCTGCAGGAACAGACAGACAGACAGACAAATACTGTATATATAACATTTACCATCAGATATCACCGTCCTCTCACCACTGTGTCCCTGGATCGATCCCCTTACCAGGACAGATGTGAGTAGGGTATTTTATCCAGTATGGCTTTATCAATTATCGCAATGAGAGAGAGAGAGAGAGAGAGAGAGAGAGAGAGAGAGAGAGAGAGAGATTTTCCTCACCTGCCGTGGTAGTGCCAATGTTCCTCACCCTGATCGACATACACTAACAGAAGCTCAGGTTGGTGTAGTAGCATTAAGTACCCACGACACCCTGCTGACACCCATACAACACCCAGAAGGTCCGCTACACTCTCTACCTCTACCACCTGTCATTGAGAGATATACTGTACAACACATACCATACATACATACTATATATATATATCAACAATAACAAAAGGTAACAATAATATAGAAGAATATAATGAGATATTTTACCTGTCGTATATTTGGTAGCAACAGTAATTCATCCATCACACCTGTTTGGCCATAAGGAGCATCATACACGACCACCAGATCACATTCCTTCATCTCACGCTTCACCACAGTCACTAACAACCAGGAGAGTGATGTTGTGTCTCTCCTAGTAGTGAAGATGTCTGTGGTGTAATTGTGAAGATTTATTGAGGAGATTTTTATTTCTGTAAGTTCCTGTGTGTTAAGTTTCTCTGTGTGTTCATGTGTGGTGGAGGATGGTTGGTTATTGTTGTGGTTAGACTTGTGGGGAAAATCCTGTTTAGGGTTATGATAGGTGAGGGAAGAGATGAATTTGTTGTGGGGAGGAGTGGGGAGGAACTCTGGATGAAGGTTGTGGTAGATGGGGAAGGTTGTGTTATCAGGGATGTGGTCAAGGTTGTGGTAGATGGGGAGGGTTGTGTTATCAAGGATGTGGTCAAGGTTGTGGTAGATGGGGAGGGTTGTGTTATCAGGGATGTGGTCAAGGTTATGATAGATAGAGAGGGTTGCGTTATCAGGGATGTGGTCAGGAGGAGTCTCTTGCTGTTGGTCAGAGAACATGACGACGGAGGAGGACTGAGTGACCACCACCAGCAGTAGCAACACACCATCAGTACCTACCCTCATCCTCCTCACACAACAGGGCCACCAACTACTCAGGGGCGTCTGTATCAGGTTAGAACGATGATGAACAGAAGGAGGCGTGTCTGTGTGTTGTGTCAGGTTAGGACGATAATGAACAGAAAGAGGCGTGTCTGTGCGTGTGTATGTGTTCGGAGATGAGGGCGTGGCGTCTGGAGATGCTTTGGACGTGGTCTCTACACTGGCTCCTCCCAGTGGCTCCTCCCCGTGGCTCCTCCCCCCGTTAAATGATAAACACGTGATTGCCAAGTCGGGTTTTTTTGTTACTTATTAATGATGTATCGGTTGGTGGGTCGTAATGTCGGATAGTTTACATTAATTACTGTAATTATTCTTAGCTTTTTTTGGCGGCCGTATTGTTTAATTGCTCTATGAACTACTGTAGGGTATTTTAATTATGGAGGGGGGGGGGGGGCGATATTTTTATTTATTTAGATTGGAATAGAAAATACCAATTTTAATATCTTAACTAAACTTAACCTAACTTAACCTAACCAAACACAAACACACACTTTTAAAATAAGTCTAAACCTGAAATTTATTTATACCGGCAATCAAAGGTTAATTACAAGAGAATGTGATTACAAAGGTTAAGTGTTGACCTTTTAAAAGACTTATTAATTATGATAAAGGTTCATCTAACTTGTCATAAACTTCAAAGGCAACAATACATATTTAAATACACACATGACTAATTACCTGCCTTTAAACCCTCAGTAAATCCTAAGTTATTATTTTCACTTTAATACATCAAGAGACAGTATATATCCGAATAGTTTCTGTATAGTTTTCACTTTTCACCTCACCTCACCTCCTCACCTCACCTCCTCTCCTCCTCACTTCACCTCACCTCCTCCCCTCACCTCACCTCACCTCCTCCTCACTTCACCTCACCTCACCTAAGAGTCGTGTGTTATAGAGTATACAAAGGCCTTTTAATACCTAGTGTAAAAAATTCAATAACAGGTAGGTTAGATTAGTTTATGGTAAGGTTTAGTAAGAGACATTAAGACACACCTCTGTGGGTCATTCAGTGGAAAAATTACTGACTTAGATATAATTACTTTTTGTTGCTGATGAAAAGCCGAGACGCAAGAATTAGGATCATATGAGAAAAAGCCTTAGTTTTAATGTTTATTAATAAGTTTTTAAATATTTTTTTTCTCGTAGATAAACAAATGCATATAGAAATCACACACACACACACACACACACACTAAAAAGGTTAGGTAATGGTGATTAAGGACTCAAGGCCCCGCCAGGTACTCAAGTCACATATCCAGGTACTCGTCACGTAAACTATGGACTCTGGAGAGGAGAGGCGATGATTGCAGAGTACGAAGTCTGGCCATCTCTTGTTGGACCTCCTGTGAAACAAAAAAGTACGTGTGCTGTACAGTTTGTTGACATTTGATTGTGTTTACATGATATCAGCTGTTCTTACTTGCTATTCGATCTTTATTAAACACACCTGTAATTAGATGACATATTTCTATGTGGCGTTATCATTAACAAAAGAAATTACAAGAATATATGCATTTTTTCACACCAGAATCTAAACAAATAAGTCAGGAATACTGCTGGTGAGGGTTTAATGAGAATCGGAAACTAAACTTATTACAAAAAAAATAAGCTTAATTAACAAACACGTGAAATAAAATCTTTACTTGTCAAAACGGAGATTCTAAATTCAATTCTAACGTGAGACAACGACAAACTGATGTTGAAAATTTACAGGGTGTGCGTCGAGTGTTTATTTACAGTACATCAGCTGTTTCTGTTGATGATCCTTTAAATAATTTGCTGTCATCGATAATAAAACACTAATTTGAAATGAAAACATATATAAAAGAGACCGTAGAGAGAGTGGATGGGTGGTTGTATAGATAGATGGACGGCGCGTAAAACTCACTTGAACGAGGTTCGTGTTACGGGTTGCAGCCCAGGATAGGTCCCCTTTGAGGAAGATCTCTCCACCCTCCTGCCCCTCCTGGTGGGCTCTCCACATGGCCTCGCGTTTTGATGATCTGTCCAAAGTTATAAAAGTCTACGTTAGTGTATGGTAAAAGCTTGCGGATGCTTACTGATGCCCTTCCCTTTTGTTAATTATCTGAACCTACAATATATGTGGATAATGAGTCATAGCTAACGGACAAGTTTTATGAGAGAAGTCATATTGCTAATGTGAAGACAAGTATGTAGACAGTATGAGCTGTGAACAGTGCGCCTTGGTATGGAAGTAAACTTTGTTAGAAAACCTAAATTATTACCGTAATCATTACAAAAATATTAAAATTTGTTCTAAAGAAATAAATTGTTAAGGCGCCTTACAGTTCCTTCCTCTTTTTCATAAGGTCTTCAAGTTTTCTGTCTAAGTCCTTGTTCATTGTGCAGATGCTGTTAACTTTTTCTTTATTCACTCTTGTGTTGGCGCCGATGATTGAAATAATTAGTAAAGTATAATCGTAATACTCGCTGCACATCCCTCGATCATGTCAACACTGGGAACATAATTTGTTTATACTCCCGTTGTCATGGTTACTACGATTCAGTAACATAAATACAAATATAATCTTATTGTAATTGAATAAACCAATTAATAAATATAATTAAATAAAACAAATTTTAAGAATACTAAAATTTTATAAATAATATGATCAATGGTATATATATAAACATTTTTTTTGTTATATTATTATGATATAGGAATCGCCAGTAATTAGTTATGACGTCACATTGTTTACAAAATGTTGGACGGTCTTACCTGCCCTGAGAGTGAAGACGAGACACCTTACGAGAATGGCAACTTATCAAATAACATAGATGAGGTAGACTATCCTCCTAACAACTATGAATATCGGCGGAGAGATATGGCAGTTGTAGTGCTTGGAATAGTCACATACTTCCTGGACTGGGTGAGTTGACAGGTTGTTACACCCCGGAAGTGATGATACTAGTCACTGGAGCACAACATTACTATCATGATTACTGGAGCTTATCTATCACGCCTCATGGAGATATTTATCACGCCTCATGAACAGTTATATGGTTGTGTGTTTGTGATTAATCTTGGAAGAGTTAATGTTAGAGACAGGTTGTTTTAGGTAATAATTTATATCGGGGTCCTGTGAGATGGAGTAACTTTAGGAACAAAATATATAGAAGAAAATTTGTTTATTGACTTTTAAATACCGGTATATAGGTTGGAGGAATTGCAAATTTCAGTAACATTTTAGTTTCGGTCATCCCTGTACAGTACATGGTATTTAAATATCCAAACCAACCTAGCCTAACCTAACCAACCTTACCTAACCTATCTTAATGTAACCAAACCTAATCATCCTAACTTAACCTATATCTAACCTAACCATGAGGCTTCACCTCCTCCCCAGA
The DNA here is from genome assembly GCA_958450375.1 of Homarus gammarus. Taxonomy (NCBI): domain Eukaryota; kingdom Metazoa; phylum Arthropoda; class Malacostraca; order Decapoda; family Nephropidae; genus Homarus; species Homarus gammarus. The sequence goes on from CAUDMG010001177.1 coordinate 1,175,059, forward strand.
CCCCCCCTAAAATTCGCTGAATAACCGAACTGATAATATTACCAAAATTTACACATTTAGTTCTCAAGTTTTTATTCAGTCAATACATGTGGACGCCATGTATATCGTTAAAATGTTGACATTTCTCAGCGAGTGACCTAACACTAAACAGTCAAATGAACGTAATTTACCTAACCTAACTTAAAATGCACTTCCATCTAAGGAAAGTGTTTTTTTATTAGGTTAGGTTAAATTAGTTCAGGTAAGGTAGATTTAGCTGGTTTATCCTATTTGCCATAAATCATTGGTCTCTGGTCGTTAACAAGTGCTCGAGGCTGTGTTGAGATGCTCTCTAAGTATGAAACGCCGCCCTGGACCAAATCACATACAAAATTTGCTTTAACACCTTGTTGTTTGATGGCTACGTTCAGTGGAGCTATTCTGTCATGTGGTTTTCTCGTACACTTTGTCAGCGTTCCTTAACCCATGGAGTGGCAGGAGTTTCTCTTAGCTGAATAAAATCGTCTGGCATTAGACAGAATAGACCTAAGAGTGACACGACTCCTTAATGGATTAACGACCAACTTATTGTCCCTTACTGGCCCAGATCCTCTATATTCTCGTCTCTGTATAATATTTTCCCTATTTTCTTCCTTCATATTGTATGCAATCTGACTATGTACTGTGCTGGCAATAATCATCACTTAATTTAACACTGGGGTCAACCTACCAACTGAGAAGCTATTATAGAAAGTGTTTATACCTTTCTTGATAAAATACTTGTATATTCTAGAACTCCAATTTTTGCGAGATTGAAGTAAATTAGTTATTCTAATATGCAGTATACTATAAGTTATCTTTTAAAGTACTGTACTTATATACCTTAACTTTTTTTTCACTTACAGGGCTTTGACATCCTGACTGCACACACCCACTGGAGGAACAAGGACATCATCTGGTTTACACTTACTGTGTTTTTTCTAAGTGTTCCATCATTAATTGTAACTTTTGTGTCACTCAGCTGGTAACTGTTTATTGTGGATTTTGTTATACTATACAGAGAAACCTCCATGTAACAGACTTCTCTATCCATATAATCTATTTGATGGAAATGTCACATATAATGGACCCTCGATATAATGGAATTTACCTCTCTATATAGTCCATTAAATAGAAGTTTCACTGTATAGTTGTTTGTCTGTCATATTACATAGTACAGTATATGTAGTGTACAGTAGTATATAAATTACTTACTGTAAACATAGTAGAACCTTCTGGTTAAATGTAATATTTGATGACTAGATTATACCTAGCAATATTCAGCTTCCAAATAGAGAACATCTAAGTTAATTTTAGAATGACAACATCCAGATTAACAAAAATTATTAAAAAAAAAATAATGGGAGTACACAATCACAGTAATGTTTCTTGAAATAGTTTTTATATAATACAGTAACCCTTTCTTACACTGATTCATTCACTGCAGCTCTGTTACTGTGTTAAATCAGGAGGTAGAATAAGTATACAAGACACTGTAGTGGAATGACACTGCAAAATCTGTATGTGTTTTATTGTTCATTGTGTTTAATGTGAGTAAAATGTCATATAATTTAGCTCATACAGGTATTATATTAAGTAATTTTTTACAGGTATATTAAAGATACTGCCAACGAAAACACACCAAAGGCTTCAGTGAATCGCTGGGTTGTGCGCATTGTTATGTTATTCTTTCAACTTGGACCTCTTCTTAGGTATGACTTCCAGTCTTGGAACAGATGATGGTGTACAATAGTGTATTTGAGAGTGCAGTAGTATATTAGTTTTAACAGATGAAGCCATATAAACTGTACCTGTTTAATGTCAGTCACAGGTATCTTCAATACATAGTGTTTGACTCTAGATGTCAATTTAATGATTAAAGTAAACAATATTTTTAGACATAATGAGAACCAATTTTACAGTAACAAATGATGCAGTACTAGAACACAAGTTTAACAAGACACTGCAGTGTAATGATGCATCACATAGTGAATTTTAATATCCATCTTGGTACCAGATTTGCTTGATACTGCACTTTAAAAGTCTGGCCTGAGTGGGTAGTCTGTCTGTTAGATCCCCGCTTGAATGTTAATTTTGTTTTGCACTCACGAACCACTTGTGTGTGGGGGTCTCCTCTCTGCTGAATATAATTGCCTGGCGTGGGCCAAATGAAATATTAAAAGTGCCTTCCCCATAGGAAAAGGTTTAAGCATAAAAAATGTTGCTGCCTTTTCTTTTTGTGACAGGTATGTGGATTCACTTATGTATGGAGTAGTCAGCCGGAGTATTGGGAGAAGGGGCAACAGGGAGATGCAGAAGGAATACTACAGCAAGATGTTGTACGAGGAGGGAGATGCTGTTTTACTCCGTCTCTTTGAGTGCTTTATGGAGGCGGCGCCGCAGTTGGTGCTCCAGCTATATATCCTGACACAACAGCCAGAATCTGAGAAATATGGTAGAACCTGGGGTCAGTATTAGCCTACATGCAAGAAACTCGGTTTTCCTGTACAGTTTTACCATTTTCAATTTCCATGAACCATGTATTGTATTATTATAGTGTGGATGTGAAGAAACAATGACCAATGTTAAAAAAAAATTGTCATACTTAAATTGCTTAGAAATATGTTACCTCTTCTCTTGTTGAATAAAAAAAAAAACATCCAGAATTATACAGCTGACTATTGATACATCAAAATACTGTTAAAACCTGGTAAGATCATTGTAATGTGCAGTATTTATTTTTGGAGTATTCTGTAACTGTATTTGGCATCCTTTATATATTTTTTTTTTCATTATACTGTACTGGTATGTTCAGTATCTACAAGTGTCAAATTGAACTTTGAGCAAATGGACTTGAGAACAGGCCTCAGGTAATGTATGTTAGCTTTTGATGATGCTTATTGAGGTGATCAGATTTCCAAGTGAGTACAGTACTACTTTTAGGCAGTATGTCCCAACATAAATATACAGTACAACATTGTTTTGTTTTTTCAGAGATTTTATTGTCCCTGGGGTGTGTTACATCACTGTTGAGCTTGGCCTGGGGTGTGACAGCGCATGCACGATCAATTCGCTTTACCGACCATCAAAAAAACAACATTTCTTGTCTTGGAACTGTTGTTCTTTTTCTGTGGCACATCTTCAGCTTAGGTAAACTTATTTAAATTCCAAATCGTCTTTCCAGTACGGTTTATTAATAATTAGTACAAGTAATTATATTATTAATGTGTCTTATAATTCTCCAAGTAGCCATAATCTCACGGCTAAGGATACGTGATAAGTACAATAGTCTTTGGGGGGGGGGGGGGGTGGTCTGACCTTAAATCATTAAGCTGGGTATTAGTGCCTGAAGGAATTTTTCTCAAGCAGGGCTGAATGGAAATGGTGGTGACAGAAGCAAAGGGAGTGTGGAGTGCTAATGTAAACGTCCACTTTTGATAGTATTTGTATAAGAACTAAAAGCCACAAAAGGAAATCTGAAATACAAAATAAGGATGAGTAGTTAAGGTGATTGGAAGAGTAATAGCAATAATTCAAGTAATACAACAAAAGTATTTAAGTTTCTCCTACAGTAAAATAATGATGCTATTATGTTAATTACTTTTAAATTTTATGTATTTAAAATCAGATGCATACAACACAAGACAACTGTACAGGTGTATACTGTACAACCATACCAGTGGTCAAATAAAATGACCCATCATTGTCTATTCTTTTAGGCTTAATACCCATCCCCCTGTAGAGATGCCTAGTCTATTTACTTGATGGGATGAAATAGTATCAGACATTTTATCTATACTGTACAAGATTTGAAATTAGTTTTGTCATTGATTTTAGAGCACAAAAAATCCCAAGTGATACAGCCAGTAAGGACGTGTCTTCATTTGTTATGGTAAGGAGTGTATTGATCTTGACAGGTGCTCGGGTCTCTGCTATGGTTCTCTTCGCCTCTCGGTTTCGATTGTATCTGCTGGCAGTGTGTGCAGCTCACTGGTTCCTGATGGTCATCTGGTTTATGGCTCGCAGGTCATTCAGTGATACCTGCCCACGGTTATTAGGAGAATGGCTTCTCAGGTACGTATAAAGATCAGTTCATCACACATTAAATCTCAACATAATTTACAACTTTCCTTCTTATTAACTAATGTTCATCTTATTCTCTCTTTGTTGTTGCTTGTTACATTCTTCTCATGCCATTCTCATTATTACCTCCTCCCGTGTTACCTCCTCCCGGTCATTTAATGTTTATGTATCCTTTGATCTGCCTCACATAATTAGTGGTAGGTACGTAAAGGTGTGACTCATTGTTTAGTATGTTTTGTTAAAAAATCCTTAACTCCTGTGATGTCTTGAGGAGTTAGATGAGATACTGTAAGGTACTGGTAAATTATATATAATCTAGTTATTTGGTCCACAGACAACAGTACTGCATTAGATAAGTATAAAAATGATGCACATTACTACAGTATTTATATTTTTAATGATTTTTATTATAGAAGTAGACTGATATAGTGAATATATATATATATATCCTAATGTGATAAGTTATGTTGCTGAATATAGTCAGTAGGATGACCCATTTAGTTATTAGAAATATGTGTTATTGTTTTGTTTCATATACTGTATTAGGAATTGAAGATAACACCAGACTAATGGATGAAGTGTTATATGGATAATAGTGTCTTTAGTTAGGAGGCGATGAAGCCATGGTTATGTTAGGTTAAATTAGATTTGGTCAGGCTGTGTTAGGGTAGGTCAGGTTTGGACTTGAACAAGTGACCAAATATCCTAAAACCATAATAAATAAGTGGAACAAGAGCATAAATGATTACTGATTGGCTTCACTCACAAAAAAATTCAGGTTTAGCTTTTTATATCTCATTTAATGTTCTTATAACACTTCATTACCGTAAATAATGGTAATGATAACTTTTTCAGTTTCCTGTTCGCTGCTGTGCACATTTTCACCTTCATCAACGACAAAGATGAACCCACGTTAAAAAAGTACATTGCCTTCTACACGATCTGCGGCATTGAGAACATTGCCATGGTGGTCTTGTGGCTCATATATGCTAACCCTTCTATATGGTACTACATTCCAGGTAGGTCCTCAGAAAACTTGGAATTTGATGGGATAATTTATAAGTTGTATGTGCCTCAGTGGTTATATGCTTTTGCCTTTGAGATAGAGAAGAGGAACAGGTTATTCGCCATGTCCAAGGGGTGAATTAATACTATAGCTATTGAATGTTAAAATAGAATGGATAGATGGTAAGAAAATCCTTTGAGTTGTAGACACTGAATAATACAATAGAATGCTTAACTTTGTGTGTGGAATGATGTACTGCGAGGTGAAACAAGTCAAGGGTTGTATATGTGAAATATATTTAACCACTGTGCTTGGAGGAGCAAATGCATACATTGGTCATCTCATTGTGGATATAATTGACATTTATTAATTGGGTGAATTTTACACACATTAGCAGAATGATTGTGAACAGTGGAGATGTTTCATATACACTTAGAAGCCCATAACTTGGCACCCAATAAATCGGTCAAGCATCGGATAGTTGTTACATTTTTTAGTAGTTGGCAGAAGTCGGGTCACACAGGAACTCAGCAAGCTGGCCCATGCGTGTTGGCTCCGTGAGCATCAGCTTACGTGCGTCTCGTCACGGATTGAGCTTCTGACAGTGATTAAGTGCCTGTGAAGTGTTACTGTTATGTATAAAGTGTTCTGTACATACACCAGTTATGGGGTGTTTACTGTATGTGAAAGGTAACGTGAATGAACCTAATGACTCGGTGTGTCTGTTTTGCATGACTCACTCCATTATATAAAACTTCCTGTATAAAGTAGCTCTCCCCATGACCTAGCCAACACAAAAGAGAGAGGAAATAAAGGTGATAAATAGATTACTATAGCACTATCTTGTGTTTAATAAGATGTCATGCTAATTTTTTTTTACTTACAGGTGTTGTGTTCCACTTCTTCTCATTTTTTCTGGGTATCACATGCATGGTCGCGTACTACAAGTTCCTACATCCTACAGTGCTCCCTACACATATAGTGAGAGATGAAGGAATGCTAAGACAGCAAGTGGATTCTCCTGCGGCAGTTTAGGAGGTTCCAAACATTGATAATAATTAACTGTTGTATATCCAGGTTAACCTAAGAAGTGCCTTAAAGTCATTACTCAGGCTTTTTGATAACTATGAGGTTTCATTGTTTATTAGTTATTCTTTGTTATCTCCTGCTACTCACACAGAGGGAGATGTAGAAATGATGGAAGTCGGTCTGTGTTTATCCTACAATGTGGATGTGTCGTGTAACTTGAACAAATAGCGACGGATCTTGACCAAAGTCAGTGTGTGGGTGTACGGGTGTATTGATCAGTATTTTTCAGAGCTATGGCCCCTTTTGACTTTGTTCTAGGACGGCAGGGGACTGAGTCAACCTTAGTGGAATAATTGTTATATTTGAGACTTGGGGGAAGTGACTGTTGTTTCCCTTTTATATTTTTGTATATTTAAGATGAATGTCAGCCAGTGAGTGTTTCTTATACATGTGTAGTGAGGTGTATGAATGGTTCTAAAGTGTGGTTGTGCTGATTTAAATAGTTTTGTAAAGTAAATTAGTTTCACAATTTTATTCGATCTCTTTCCATGGTATTATTTCTCAGCATTTGTATGTATGTTTATATGTATGTATGTATATACGTATGTTGTGATAAATATATTAATTAAGTTAGCTGATTCCCCTTTATTTTCAGTTGTTTACACAGTGCGTTAGTTAAGGTTTGTTTAGAAAGGCACCGCTCCCTGTAGTCTTGTAACGAGAACAAAATAATCCCTGCCTGGAAAACAAATACTTGCTCTGTATTGAACTCTGGGATTACAGTACGATTGATGTTTCACGTAAGCCGAAGCTGAAAATTTAATTGAATTATCCCCGGCTAATAATTTAACATCGACTTTACTTGGTAGTGTGGTAAAGCCCGTAGACTCCACCTTGATAATTACAGTATAATTTTTGATGGTTGTGATTGGGCTGTAGATGCATATTTATGTATTTAGATTTCCAAGTATTACGTTGATTAGATAACCCGTACAAGAGGAATATAGTCGTGTGTATATAGTGGGTAAGGTAACAAATGCAATGCAAGAAAAAGATGGATTAACATGTAGTGAGAATTACCACACGTTGAATCCCCATTGGCCAAAAGGTTCATTGTACACTGGATTGTAAGATTATTTACGTAAAAATAATAATCCAAAATATTATCACCTATTAACTTATTTATTTTTTTGGAATATTATATAACCTAATTTACATTGTGATAAATGTACAGTACTGCGTTATACTTAATTTTGATCCAGTTGTTTGGAGACCACATTGTAAGTTAAATTCTTTTGTGTTGCATCTGTTATTTTTACCCCTGTATTGGTATTTGTGTATGACGTGAGATAAATACCGGTAAATGTCATATTATTTTGAAAATCTACGTATACATCTATGGTCCAACTTCTTTGTTTTGGGTAATGAAGTCTGATATGTTGATTGTATGTGAATAACAAAGTAAATGTTTAAATTGATAAATACTTGTGTTTTTAAGCTTTGTGGCTCACTCATTAGTACTCCAATCTCCTTATTTATGAGACTGTGGTGTGAGCTGAGTGCCCTGGGCAAAGTTAACTGGTCTCTTCTGGGATTTGACTCAACATATTGTGGGAACTGCTTTAAGTGCATTAATTATTGTATTAGTATTGTATAATTTACAATGTCTTTGTACTTTACTCAAAATATTACTAAATAAGGTGTTATGTTGGTGTGTGTGTGTGTGTGTAGAACAAAGACTAGGCTGGAAACACAAAACAGTGATGATCTATTAACTGTCTATAAAAGAAACCTTGATTAAAGGACATTAAATGGTGATATTATGTTATTTGCTCAGAAACTGGAATTTGAACATCCAATTTACATACAGACATCCAGGGTGAGATATTTAGATTTTGTATGTTATTCTGGGTAAGGATATTAGTGGAGGTTAAACAAGAGGTATACCTTTTGTGATTGAATATTAATAGTATAGTCTGTTTAAGCTGTGTATGAAAAGTGGAAGCACTATAAACCATTAAAAAAGCATGCATACCTTACACTAGGGATTGCAAGGATAGGAGAAACTAGAAGATAAAACAACTATAAAGAGAATACATTAGATTAAGTAGAACCAGAATTGTTCCAAACAGTCTGGAACAAGGAGAGAGAAGTGGGAAGGGTTGGCACATTCTGATGCCCATCAAATAAGAAGACTCCTGTCAGTGGCTGTAATAACCTTTCCAAGACGAGTTTAGTATTTACCCTGTTTGCCAGTATACCGTTACCCTAAGGTACATTTCTGAAGTCTTCGATGACAAGAAGAGTTCTTCCACATTGTTCAGGTGTCATTCTTGCCAACAGCACATAAGGACCACATACTGTATTACCCCACCCTTGGGGGGAGGTGCTTTTATAATTTAACACTAGTTTACACCACCCATTGTTGTGATTAAACTATGTAATTACAGTACTATTGTGGATTTAATTATGGTGCTTGGGAGAATTTAAAATGAGACTATGTAGTATAAATATTTTAAAATCTGTTTTTGTTATTCTGCAACATGTTTGAAAACCAGTGCATTAAATGTAGGAATACAAACATGAACAGTTGGTACTCATAGAGGTGTGTGAATGCTGTTCAATACTTTTGTATTATACTAATACTGTACTGTATATGAAAGCTTAACTGCATACAAATGTAATTTCTGGTTGTAAAATACAGCCACACACCCACTACTGTATTGTATTGGCTCAAAAAAGATATGGTGCTCAGAACAATAAATTTGATTTTGTTTTCTTTCATATTATCATTTAATAACATTACAGGGTTGTCTTATTCGATTTTTATGCATTGATTAAACTTTTTTTTATAAGACTACTCCACTGTATTATGTTAACACGGTATGAGGTCTTCATTATAATAAGGTACAGGAATTACTATATGTTCCTGTAATGTTATGGTAATAGGTAAGAAATCAACAGACCAATATACAGTACTGAGAGAAATTATTGCCAATACTCATGTTGGTTTTTTAGTAATACTATTTTACATTTGCAGTTTGTGAAAAAAAAATTCATAGGATTGGCTACGGTAATTTGATAGATAAAAGGATATAGTAGCCTTTGTGTACTCACGCTCCAAAAAGTATCTTTACAATTTTATGTTAGACAATATGACACAGCGGAAGAAGGATATTCACATTCCTACCGAGACCACTGAAGTCACTTTGTTCACTTTGAAATTCATCCGATGAACACTTCCGTAAAGATACTTTTTGAAGCTAGTGTTTACACCAGAATCTAATGAACTTAATGCACATAGGGCCACTTCTAGGTATACCCTGTATATATATTTATGTTTTGTATGAGAAATTCACAGGATTTTTGTTTTGTAAACTCTGTGATTCTCAAGGATAATGATCTGTTAATATACTGTATAAGACAACATGTAGGTGATATTGGCTATACTGTACTGTCATTTTTGAAAGATTTTCTGAGATATAGTTAAAGTGATTGAAGAACTGTGAAGATTTGGCAAACCATTGCCGTGAAACCATCTAACGGACTGTGTGGGAAAGGACAATCCATTATATCAAGGTCTGTTATACGTGACACCTCCATCTAATGGGCTACTGTGGAAGAAGGCAGTCCATTACATCGAGGTTTCACTGTGGTATCATTGCTATTAAAATGATCAAAAATAAGATAGATTTGTTTCATTAATATAATAAAGTTGTTGGTGAATTAAGCAAAGGTCCAAAATACTTCTTCACAAATTTAATCATTTTGTTAATGGATTGATGAAATGTGTTATACAGTAATATCCATACGGTTTTATTAATGTATTACTCAAACAATATAATATTCACAAATTCTTATTAGTGCATTGATCAAAGAGGTTATAATGTTCCCAATTTTAATCTCGTCTTTTATCAGATTGATCAAAGGAGCAAGAGAAACTTTTATCACAAACTTATTTAATACAGCTCCTATATGTGTTTTGTCATGGGAGTTTCAGGGGTCAAAATAAGAGTGTATGTTAGTTGATAATTACATAGATGCAATTTTCCAATGATGTGTGTTTAAAAAAAATTGGAATTGATGAATGAAAAATACGTGTGAGTCGAATGTGAAGAATAAGTTAATTGTGTTTTTTTGTGTTTGTCTACAGATGTATATAGTGAGTCTAAATTATATATATTATGCTAATTAAATTTCTTGAGTTACAGTATTTACAAACAAGTGTTCACAAGTTCATGTTCTCGAATAAGAAAATACTTTAACTTGTAACCTGAGTTTATTATTTTATGAAGGGATACAGAGAGACGTAGTGTAGGATCACCTGAGTAGTTTTCACCCCAGCTTATTTCACCTAAAGATTAACTATCCTAATCTATCTTGTTCTATCTTAACTCAACCTATCTTATCCTCATCCCCTCATATAGCATAAGGGTGGCTAACTTATAGGTGAAATAAACTGGGATGGAGACTCTTCAGGTGAACCAATGTGTGTGTTTGATTACAGTATACAATATGCAGTCAGCTCAGGTAGGTACACAATATAACACAACGGACGAGTGATTTTGACAACCCTACCGAGACAGCAGGAGTCGCAATGCAAAGATGCTTTTTTAGAAAGATATGTTATACAGGGAAATGTAAAACTAAATTTGGTTAATGGTAAATCCTTTTGCTTCCACCCTCAAAAATTTGGTTATGATTCTGCTTTGAATACCTAAAGTAATTGTTATCGCCACTGGCTTCAGCTATACAGTGATGGCATTTGCTGCCTTCAGCACCTCCACTCAGCACTGAGTGCCTCTCAGCACCTCAACTAATGTGTCGTCTACGAGTGTCACCTTACCCAAACAAACATAAATCTCACAGCCTACGACCACGTACGCCGCGACCTCCCTTGTAGAGGTGTTGTGACTCCCGGTGGCCGTGTGACCTGTGACCTTGCCAATGTTTTGTAAACGTCGCAGCCATAGAACAAGCTTTTCATTGTTATGACCATTGATAGGGGCTCGGGACACCTCTGGCACACAGTATCGTCCAACCCCATTGAGTGTAGTGAACACACCACCTCACAACCCTGTCCCTGAGTTTTGTGCCAAGACAATTTACGCAGTACTATTATCTCTTGGAACACCATACTGATTTACACCGACCCACACTTGTAAGTACAGCCTACGTGAGTGTGTCAAAAGGCGGGTTTCAATCATTTCCTTCGACTTGCCCATCTCCCGACTGTCCTTAACTAAGAAGAAACTTGTCTTACCAGGCAGTGTACTACAATACTGTATATGCATTGTTTGTGCCCCAGGAAGTGTTTTTTTTATAATTTTTTCGTTAAAAGGTCAGTATTCTTTTAACTCGCTTTTCACAATACAGTGCACGGTGGTAGGAGTCAAGACCCACAAATACTGTTAACAGCCTTTCTCTGTTTACTCCCACTCATTCTTAGTTCTCTCTCACTTTAAGGGCCCAAGTACAGTACAGTATCGGCCTGTCCTTTGCTTTACATGCCTCCCCCCCCCAAAAAAAAAAGTTATTTGCTCTTTCTTAGATGTCTCCTTTCTCCCCCTTTCTCTTCCAATGTACCTTTCATCCCATTCTTCCATTTCCCCGGTCTTACACCCTGCCTCCATCCATCTTTAAATTGTGAAAATATTAAAGATCACCAAAATACTGGATTTAGAGAAACTTATACAGTACTGCAAACCTGTATTTTCTATTTACACAGTACTGTTTATATATAGGATAAAGGGTTTTTGTATTTTGGTATTTGTATTTTACTATTTGATACAAAATACTTAATTATCTTGATTTAAAGTGATTTAGAACATAGTGTTAGTGCACCGTGACAAAGAGAAAAGTTTTATCTTTCGTAAACTATTATTTTTATGTACTCATCATTGTCATTATCATCAATATCACCACCATCATTATTGTCATCATCATCATCGCCACTCATCATAATTTTTACAGCCATTTTCCACGCCTGATATATCAAATACCTTTTAACTATAACAATACAAATACTGACTATTTACCTCACACGAGATCAATTCAAAATCTTTCACTGCCTAATACAAGACCTTCTGTGACTCAGGTTTACTCAGTAGTCAGAAGGGTTTGCATTTAGTCCTGTCTAAGAGCTCGAGATACCTTGTAATGGGTCATTTAATAATAACATCTGTATCTCTTGTTAGTATGTATTAAGTCGCTATTTTGGTGCATTTATGAATTTGTGATAGATTATGTAAACTGTTCACTTTAGAAACTTATTAATTTTATGTATCTAACGAATTTTCCACTTTTTTTCCTTAATAAAAGACTGAGGCATTCACAAAGTTTTTTAATTTTTGTCCTTTTATCTCAATAGTTCTGTATTATGCATATGTAAATTTTTTTCCCCTTACTCTTGCAAGCTCTTTCACACAATGACAGTAGGGTGGCTGGAGTCAAGAGCATCGCAGAATCTTCCTCACAATCTTCCTCACTTACCATGCTTTCCAACACCTTCCCCCCCTCTCTAGATTCTATGCTTCTCTCTGCAATAAAAATCTAATACGTCTCGTGTGCCCATTTCACTAGATAACATTTCCTTAGTATTACTCACTAGTTGTATGGGTTATTATACATATTTCATGTTTTCTAATCAACTCCTCTATAAATCTCTCTCATCTTGTCTCTTCCTCACCCGAATGTTTCACCTTATTCTTGTTTTATTTTATATCTCTCCCCAGTGACCTGTATGTGTGTGCGCCTCAGTACAAGTGTATTAGATTAAAGTTGCTAATCTTTCAATAACTGTTTACTCTATGGATTGTGATTATTAAAAAGAATAACTAAAAAAAATTAGTTTAAATTTTCTTAATTAATTTTCATTCCACGTAAAAACTAATAAGTTAATATTTGAAGGAATTTTTATCTCTGGGCTCGAGTCACAAATGAAAATATTTGCATTTATATATTTTAAAACATTGGACATTTCTGATGAACATAGTTATTATTTATGAATTCTTTTATTTTCTTCCATTTCAAGTAATTATCTTTAAGCACTGTCAGGGAGCAACATGTAAAGATTAAGTCAAATAATGTGTAATGTCACCATAGATAAGTGAAACTAAGAATAATGAGGAAGACTACAAATGTGACTGATGATGATAATTCAGTGGTTATCTGAAGAAAAGTACTGTATAGTATTATGGTAAAGTGTGTGAACGTGTGCAGCCTCTCGAGTAACTGTTCCTCATTACTTTATCTCTATTGTCACTATAGTAACCCTTATCTATGCCACTCACTACATCATCCACATTTAAAGAGGCTAGGGAGGCTTAGTTTCCACTACATCACCACCCACCTACAATGAAGGGTGACGCCGCTACATCACCACCCACTTAACTCAGGTGACACGTTAAGAGCATTGTTCAGGTGTGGTAAGACTAATTAATGTATTGTAGTTGTTATATAATGTTTTGTCATTTACCCAGTAATTACAAATAACAGTCTCGGTAACGGGTCCCTACTTAGAAGCGAGATGCAATTCATTTATTGTCAGTTTTTGATGAAATATTGTTGTCAGCATCAAGACAGTAAAGTCTGCCGGTTATTCATTAAGTGACTTATACATGCTATCATTTACAGGTTGTTCAGTAGTTGTAGCCTTGCACAGGTCCCTCTCTTAGGTTTGTGTGCAGGTTAACACTTAAGCAAGGCACCATCGTCTTATCCTCTTCGCCACTGGGAGGTCGGTCACGTCTCTGTTAGGCACTGTTGACAAGCACTGGGCATGAACTGGCTCCTGGATGTATCTATCTGTACCTGAGCCAATGTTAGTCAAGTCTGGTCTTGAAAGAGCTAACACTCGGTGCCGTCACAACACTCTGGCTTATGCGATTTATTAATATTCAACATAACACAAAATTTTGTTTTAAAGGTTAACTATGTTTGGAGACTCCTTCATCGTGCTGTAGGCTCGTAACCTGATGTTTCCAGAATAATACAACGATACAGTTGGAATAGTGAAATACATTAATAACATCTCAATAAAACTTAATACAAGAGAATGGTCTGGTACTCACCTTGGACCCGGCTGCTGCGGGGCTGCCTCTCAACTACCGTCACTGTCTGGAGCAGCGGTGTCCTCCTCCACAACCACAACACGACAGCAAACCTTAACACACACACCACCTTCAGACACCAGCACGACTCCTCAGCAGCACAGTCAGGGCTCAGGGTACACCACACAGGGCAGTACTAACACCAGCACCTAACTCCCTTGGCTCGGCCTACTCTCTCTTGAGTCTCTTTCCCGTGGTGTAACTGTAAACTTTAGATTAGCTCAGAAACATGTGAAGCTCAAACCATCGAACCATACTAAAACAAAACTTCCAACTCTTAACATTCTGACCATGCGTTACACAGATACAGACATTCTTTATACATATACAAATAAACGACTTAAAAAAACTAACTTGGTCGTGTTCAGTGGAGTATAATCAATGAATTAGATTCCCATAAACGTGTTCAGAGTTTCGACCCTTGATTTCGAGCCCGCCTCACCTTTACTCGCGAGACTTAACACACGTAAGCAAGTCGTCATTCAGGAACTTCTGCTGGGGGTGCTGCCGGGGGAGGAACACGTCTGCTGTATATTATCAGATTTATGACCGACTCTTAATTTTTGTTCCAGGAGCTGCTTGTAAAATGTTGCCTTGTGGGTATAACTTACGTACACACACACACACACACACACACACACACACTGCAACTCTATTAATAAACCGTTTATTATTATTATTATTATTTATTATTTACATACACTCTTTCTTTCTTGATCTATCTCTCTGTCTGACTTTCTCTCTCCCTCCTACTGTCTCTCCCTTTCTCTCTCTTTATCCCCCCTCCCATCTCTCTCTCTTTCTGACCATTTATCTCGTTAAAGTTACCTTCCTTGAAGGGATATTTTACACAGTGACAATTATTTACCCTAAAGGTTATTAATTCCAGTTCAGGTTATTTAATACACGAGAGGGAGAGAAGAGAGAGAGTTATGCACATCACCGAATTTCAACTTCCTGACGGTGTAAAATAGCAGCTGTTCAATGCCTCTTCCTCATCACATATACTGTACTAACATTCATGAACTCAAAAAAAAAAAAAAAGAAATCGAATATAACCAAAATGAGTTTCTTTTTGTTTTATTAATTATACAAGAGAAACATTCATGATGGCATTAAAAGAGAAATTTACATGAGATAAAAATTCCAATGAGTACGTATGAAATTAGCATCCATAATGGAATTAAAATTTTAACTTTTGTGGGTATTTTTTTTTTCTCAAGAGTTGTAAGTTGAAATTTTTCCTCGTATCTGAGGATGTAAGAATGAGTCTCACATTTTATAAAAAGCTCATAAACTGAATCTTAGTCGGAAATGTAGATGTTAAGAATGTGTTTTATTGGCTGGTTGGTTCATGTAAACTAAAACATGAGAAATAATAAAGAAATTAGTTACAAACTTCTCAAAGACTTTAGTGAATTTGTTTACATAGTATTAGGGTACAAAATTAATTACTGTAACAAATATTACTACTACTACCACCACTACTACTACCACCACTACTACTACCACTACTACCACTACCACCACTACTACTACCACCACTACTACTACCACTACTACTACCACTACTACCACTACCACCACAAACACTACTACCACCACACTAATAACAGCTCAACCTTACCCTCTACCACAGCACTATTTCACGAGTCAATATTGATGAGAGAGCGTCAACTCAGCTCATATTGGTTGCCTCAGTTCTCCCTCACTCACTTTCTCTCACTCTCTCTACCTCCCCTCTCTCTCTCTCTCTCTCCCTTCTCTCTATGTCTGCCCTCCCTCCCTCCCTCCCTCCCTCCCTCTCTTTTTCGCTTTCTCCTCTCTCCATTTTATTTCCTCCTACATCTTCTATTCCTTTCATTCTCTATCCCTTCGTCTCTGCTTCCCTCCTTTATCCTTCCTCTTCCTTATTTTCTTTCTCTCCATCCCTTCCTCCTCTCCCTTTCCTTCTCTTCCTCCCCTACGTTGTCTTTCTTCCTTCTTTTCTTTTCTTTACTCCTCCTCTTTCCCTCCTTTTCATTTTCTCTCTCTCTCTCTCCCTCTCCCTCCTTCTCTCTAGGCAAAAAACTGAACTGCAAAAAGAAAGAAAGAAAGAAAGAAAGAAAGAAAGAAAGAAAGAAAGATACTGGGTATACTTTTAAAGATAGAGAGAGAATTCAGGCGGAGTAATCTGACAGAAAATGGCTAGTAATTGTGGCGTGAAATTAGACCATTAAGGCTTCGTTGAGATGTAGACGAAAGAGAGCGAGTGTAGTAAGCCTGGGTCTACCGTGGTCTGTGGAGGTGTAGGGAGGTCTGTGGGGGTGTAGGGAGGTCTGTGGAGGTGTAGGGAGGTCTGTGGAGGTGTAGGGAGGTCTGTGGGGGTGTAGGGAGGTCTGTGGGGGTGTAGGGAGGTCTGTGGAGGTGTAGGGAGGTCTGTGGAGGTGTAGGGAGGTCTGTGGAGGTGTAGGGAGGTCTGTGGAGGTGTAGGGAGGTTTTTGGAGGTGTAGGGAGGTCTGTGGAAGTGTAGGGAGGTCTGTGGAGGTGTAGGGAGGTCTGTGGAGGTGTAGGGAGGTCTGTGGGGGTATAGCTTTAGGTGTGCTCAGGTGAATACTCTCTCTCTCTCTCTCTCTCTCTCTCTCTCTCTCTCTCTCTCTTCTCTCTGTAATCAAGGTAAAGTCTCAGGTGTAATTTTGATGCCATGTTGAGATGTTTTGCATTGTTCCTTACGTCAACCAGATTGATGTCCCTCACAACTCAAGTTACGAGGAAAATTTAGCGTACGATCTTTTGAAAGTGTGGCCCCAGGTCCCTAATTTGCATAACCCCACATAAATGAGACACAACCGCAAGGGATTATGGGAAATTTTTGCAAAATTTCCGGTGTATTGGAATAAAAATGATTCGGCAATAAAGAACGCATTCAGTTATTTAAATATTTCAGTAAACCTGTAGCTGTCCTGGAGGGTGAAATAACATGGAGGAATATTTTTTAATTTATTTTTTTTTAGAATAAACAGATGATGCTATTATCTTGGTAATATGTACGTGATATTGTACACTATTCCATTTTAATTATTTTCAATTTATTTTTTTTTTTCATTTCGGAATTGTTTTTTGACTGCCTTTAATTAGACAGAAGATGGATTGCTTTACTGACTTGACTGAAGGAATTTTTCTTCGTTCTTCATGAGGGTTATTTTGTCAATATAGTTTTGTCGATTTTTTTTTAATGTTTGTTTATCTTTCATATTGAGTGGATCTTTTATTTTCTCTCATTTTTCTTTTATCTTCTCTTTTCTTCTCCCTTTATCCGCCTCTCCTCTACTCTCTTTCCATACTGTCTCAACTCTTTTATTTTTACTCCTTTTTTACATTTTTTAGTTTCCTTCCGTCTCTTTTCCTCTCCGTCTACCCGTCTCTCCTCTCTTTCCTTTGTTTACTCTTTATTTTTACTCTTTTCCTACCTTTCTTAGTTTCCTTCCGTCTCTTTTCCTCTCTCGACCCTGAGGACCTGGATGGAGCTGTGCATTAGGGTCATCATCATCAGGGCAGCTCCAGTGGCGGGTCTACCGGAGTCCCCCCTCATTTGTCTCTCCTGAATAGAAGAAAACGTGTCAGATGGATTAACGTAAAGCGGATGGATAAAATGGATGAGATTTTATATAATTCAGTATATAATATATTTATTTATATTACAGAACAACGTAGTTGGTTCAGTTTTGATAATATTTCGCGTCATTATTAAAACTAACCTAACCCAACCTACTGTAACCTAACCAGTGGCGGCTCATTCATAGGGCTGCAGAGCTGTAGTCCCCCCAGACACTCACTGCCAGGCGTATGATTCCTTTAGAGAGACAGCTCAATAATACACTACCAACAAATATATCATTTTATATGTTATTTAATTATTTTCAATACGTTGCTAAGTGAATTTTCATTAAAATCAGACCAAAATTTAAGTTACTTTCATAGTTGCTGTCAATGCTGTACGATTCATGTCTGTTATTAATTGGCGCCGCCGCCGCCGCACTTGAAGCAGCTCAGTCTCGTACAACGTGTGGACGGTGTGGTTAAATCGTGCTTTGTGTAAATCAGAAAGTCTCATAGACTTGTTGGAGATGATGAATGACAATAATCTACAGTCAACATTTTCAGACACTGTCAAGTTGCTGAAAATTTTAATAACAACTCCAATGACAACGGCAGAAGCAGAAAGGTGCTTTTCAACTTTGAAGAGAATTAAAACTTTTTAGCGCAGTACCATGGTGAATGACACACTGTCTGCCTTACCAGTGATATCCATTGAAAATAAAATGATAACAGAAATAAAGGATTTTAATGAAATAGTAATAAACAATTTTGCTACATCGAAGAGCAGACACGCCGACTTTATTTTCAATTAATACTGGTCCATCACTACCACCATGCCCTGGGAATTAGTGGACATCAACTACAACTCATACCTGAGGTAGGTCACCTACTGTTGTGTGAGGCTTGCAGTCCCTCCATTTTATTTTTCACGAGCCGCCACTGAACCTAACCTAACCCCTCCAGGATGAATTAAGGTATAAGTCATCAGGTGAAGTAAACAGAAAGGGGGGTGTTAATCTTCAGGTGATCCATGAAGTCTTGTTATACAGTCAACACAATTGTTCCTCTGTAATGTTGAGTCTATGTGTTGCTGTATGTTGTGACGTAATGTTATCTCACACACATACACATGTTAGGGTCTCACTAGTTATATACTGTATATGAAAAAAAAAATGTGAAGTTAGCTTTTTGTTAACTTGTTTCCATTAAAAAATAAAAAAAGTCGAAATTTTTAGTGGATCGTAAATATTTAACTTATCACTATTGGTGTGTTCGATTTCCGGTTTATTTACACTGAAAGTTGAGCCGTAAAAAGTGACTTTTATTTCATACTGACTGTGTTTATGTTGTTGGCCTATAGAGGGCTGTTCTGAGTGTGTTTTAAGCTGTTTTTTGCTGTTCTGAGTGGCTGTTGTTGCTTTCTGATTGGCTGTTACTGTTCTGAGTGTGGCTGTTGTGTTCTGATTGGCTGTTACTGTTCTGAGTGTGGCTGTTATGTTCTGATTGGCTGTTACTGTTCTGAGTGTGGCTGTTGTGTTCTGAGTGGCTATTTCTGTGTTCTGATTGGCTGTTGCTGTATTCTCACCTAATCTAATCTTCCTAGGTAACGTTGGGGTGGTTACTCTTCAGGTGACCCCCATATCTTTAACTGGACAGAGAGAGAGAGAGAGAGAGAGAGAGACAGAGAGAGAGAGAGACTTTCATCAAGTATTCAGTTTCATTCTAACAATAAATTTGCATTGAACAAAATTCTGATCAAAGACGACTTAACCTAATCTAACCAAACCTAACCTAACCTAACCAAACCTAACCTAACTCTAATCAAAGAAGGACTTAAAAGGGAAAGTTGTTTTTTCCCCTCTTCAAGATCGGGGAAATTTCTAATACTTTTTAACTATTTGATATTTTTTCCCCTGAAAGTTTGAATGGCAGGGAATATTTACAGCGAGACGAGGTGGTGGGGGAAAGAGGGTGGGGGGTTAGGTTAGGTTAGGCTAGGTTAAGTTTGGTTAGGTTAGGTTAGGTTAGGCTAGGTTAGGTTTGGTTAGGTTAGGCTAGGTTAGGTTTGGTTAGGTTAGGTTAGGCTAGGTTAGGTTAGGTTAGGTTAGGTTAGGCTAGGTTAGGTTAGGATGAGGGATTATCGTACGCTTTTCCCATTCCAGCAGTGATCGTTCACCTGGCACCCTCTGACAGGTCTCAACGCGTCTTCAGATGTCAGGTAGGGGTTAAATTATGCAAATTAGATGGAGAGGAGGAAGAGAAAAATGGATTACGTCACTGTGGTTCCTGGTGAGCATTGTAACTACCTAACCTAACCTAACCTAACCTAGCCTAACCTAACCTAACCTAACCAAACCTGTGTAGAGTGTTTGATTAGTGACGTACAGACAGACACACATCGAAACAAACATACATAAATACTTACAGAAATACACACACACACACACACACACACACACACACACACTGTACATCTGTTTACCCCTAACAGATGTTTTTTTTTTGGCTGGAACCACAAGACGAAGACCACAACAATATTCGTCTCTGTAATGGGTTACCTTAAAGTCTATTTTACCTTAGCTTACCTGCTCTAGGAAATATTGAACCTCATTGTATAGAAACTTAAGATCGATATTCCCATAGCATATACATTACTGGATGACACTAAAGAAGGCTGAGGTGAGGCCGGTGAGACCTACCTGGCCAGAAAGGTGAGAAATACCTGATTAGTAAAAACAAGGTAAACCATCCTCTATGTATATTACCCTTAAGGTGGAATTTATTTTAAACTAGTATCTCATTGGTCAAGAAAGGTAACAAAAAAAAATCACCTATATTGTGTTTTAAGTTTAGGTCGATTTTACTTCTCTTTGTGTCCTATGGGTCGTAGAAGGTATAATGACCCTTATTTTATCCTGGTTTATGGTCGTTTTGGAGGAGTTTGTATTCTATGGGTCGTAAAAGGTATAATGACCCTTATTTTGTCGTGTTTTATGGTCGTTTTTGGTTCAGTTTGTGGTCTGTTTTGTGGGGTCCTTTTGGCGTAACCTCATCCCACATACATCACAGAAACGTTTTTTGTGCCGTAAATTTAACAGAAGAAGATGAAAGATGAAGGATGCTGGGGGCTGTGTAGGATGCTGAGGGCTGTGTAGGATGCTGGGGGCTGTGTAGGATGCTGGGGGCTGTGTAGGATGCTGGGGGCTGTATAGTATGCTAGGGGCTCTATAGGATGCTGGATGAAAGATTAATATTGCAGCAGGTGTGTGTGTTTGTGTGTGTGTGTTTGTGTGTGTGTTTGTGTGTGTGTATGTGTGTAAGTTAAAATAACCTAACCCAACCAAACCTTACTTTACTTTACCCAATTGAAAGTAACTTATCTTTACCTTACCTTACCTTACCTTACCTTACCCTGTCTTACCTTACCCTGTCTTACCTTACCCTGCCTTACCTGACCTGACCTGACCTTACCTTACCTTACCCTTCACCTAACCTAGCCTAACGAGAAGTCTTGGTCCCGCTGTTTGGCATTGAATAAATTTTAAGCCAGCGACAGTCTGCGAAATCATCAAAATTGGGTCGTTAGTCAGACGAGAAAAGTTTAACAATAACTATAAACGTAAAGAAACTTCTAGAATTCCCCAAAGTTGCCCCCCCCCCCCCCCCCGTGAGGTACATCGTGGTTTTGGCAACATTGTCCCACTGACTTAGGTTTCATCCCACGGTTCTGGCAGCACTGTCCAACTCGCAATAGTTCCAACAATTTTTTGGGGGGAATTTCATGGAAGTAACTGTCCTGTACAGTAGCGTGTGGCAGGTAGCACACACACACACACACACACACACACACACACACACACTTTAACTACAACGTAATCTAAAGAACTCATCAAACATTAAAGATATCATCATTTTTCGAACAACAATTTCTTCAAGAGGAACGAGTACTTGAGTTGGAAGCTGAGCAAGAGTCTAAACTTTCCTTCCTTTCAACACACTGGTCTCAAAACTTTATCATTTATTACAAGTGTTTTCCATAAGTCTTCGTTCACACTTGTGGGGTCTCGACTACCTTAACTGGACGAGACAAATAGCGTCCACACATTAATAAACTGAAAATAATTATAACATATGGTCGACATTTATTCCATTTGAGGAGGATATTAGTTACCAGTTAAAAATGGTTTAGTGTTATAATAAAGCTTTTCAAGAAGTAAAACATTAATTAACCTTACCTGTGAACAGTGCGTTTCAAAGTACCGTGGGGTACGGGATGTTTGGTTCACACTCAGGATGGGATGGAGAAAGGAAACTCACAATGTGCTCTCTGTATACATGTTGTATTGGATGTACAGTGCAGCTTGGTGCTGGGAAGGCAGCATGGTTACAAGCGTGATGTAGAGAGAGCTGGTTGGTGAGGACGCTCAGAGGAGGACAGCTTGTGGGTCGCCATGCTCGCCGGCGGGAGCGAGGGCTGCCAGGCAGAAGAGGAGGAGGAGGTGTTGCTGGCTGGTTGGTGTAGGTAAAAAGAGACAGGTCACCACGAGGTCAGGTCTTTTATAGCGGAGGTAGGCGTTGGTAGACAGTTGACCCCCGCTCCGTGGGCGGCGCTGGTT